>JBBLXU010003254.1:0-13522 GCA_037893425.1 Campoplex nolae
AAAATAATCATTCGAGTATTCAATAAGTAGAGAAAGAAAGTATACACAGAAGACAGCATAATATCAACCACTGGAAAGTATGAGTTATTGTTTATATTTTCTAATCGACAAATCTCAACTTTATCCAGCGGTGTTTGGCAAATGCTAGTATTAGCCGGCTAAAGCCCGAAATTCATCATTTTTGTCAACATTATCCAGCTGTTTTGGATACAACTAAGTTTAGCCGGCTACACCTAGCTTTAGCCAATATTGGGCTTTACCCGTAACATATATATATATATTTCATATAGATATATATATATTTCATATATATTTTTATATATAAAAAAGAAAAAAAAGGTGGCGCACTACGGCCGCACTCCACCCTCCCCCCTCCGCACACCCGCCAACCTCTCACCCACAACGCCGACCGGACTCACAACGACCGGCTTGTGGGGGAAAAGGAGTGGGGATAGGAGTGGGGATAGGAGTGGGGATAGGAGTGGGGGTGGCCATAGTGCGCCACCTACTACTAACATGCCTACAATCAGCAATGGCAATCCAATAATGTCACTGAGTTTTGGGAGGAAAAATTATATTTTGAACGAACGACAATTTCGCATCCAAAAAATCGGACTCTCCTAGAATCAGTAATGGAAATCTAATAGTGTCACCGAGTTTCAGAAAAAAAATTTATATTTTGAACGAATTATGGTTTTGCATCCAAAAAATCAAACATTCCTACAATCAGCAATGGCAATCCAATAATGTCACTGAATAAGCAAATAAAACAGAAAAAAGCATCAAAAGCGAGACATTCCAGGACATTTGTATTGCATTTTTATGAAGCAAACATTTTTCAAATTAGAAACATTTTTTCGAATTCTTGAGCGTACGGAAATAATAAACGCGACTAGAAATTAAATAAAACGTGCGGAAATAAAATAATAAACGCGAAACACAGCAGAAATAAATGAAAATATTTCATTTTCAAGTGAATAAACAAAATAATAAACAAAATTTCAAGTGAATAAATGAAAATATTTTATTTTCAAGTGAATAAACATTCTCTTCAGAGTCTCATTTTCAAAAAAAGGAGCCAGGATCTCATCACGGCCGTTCATGTTCACGCTGGCAATGTGCTATAACTGTGCGTGTGGTAGCAAACTTTTTGATTTCATTCCTTCTTTTGCAATAAACACAGGTATATTTTTTTTTTTCGTGTTGCGACAACCAATGATCTTTCATCACATCTTTTCTTCTATTCCCGGCTACATATCCGCACGCTTCATGGGTACACACCATATCTCCTGCTTCGTTGATGTCCCAGTGTATATTGGAACGCAATGTCATAAAGCAGTCGGGTCGAAAAATTTGGTAGCCTGCGATGGTGACCAGAGTTGATTCCTCTTCATCAAACCCCTCCATTTCCTGCTCGTTTGGAGGAGGATTGACGGGCGGTACGATTCCTCTTCTCGCGTTCCTTCCTTCATCTGTAAAAGATTGACCAAAAATACAAATTAATTTTAACAAACGACTGACACACACGTTTCGAAGAAGCAAGTCACTTACTCATCTCTTCTTCCACCGCAGCCTCAAGGTTTTCGAATAAGAAAAGTTCCACCCTGTATTTGTTATTAATTCGCTCCACCGGAATCATTTCGAATCGTTTTTTTTTTTCAATAAACCAATTGATTATTTCATTCAAGTTTGCGCCATAGCGCTCGTCCATGTCACATTCGCATCGGAACGCGAGCGCTGGATATCCTGCTAGGTTTTCGGGCAGGTGCCTTAAGGTTCCCACACGATATTTTTTCGTGACGCCGCTGTCTATCAAGTTTACCGAAACCCACGAACCGTCACTGTTAATGATTTTTCCTCGTCTGTTATGATGATTTTTAGAAATAATGCAAAAATTATCTGGAGTAACGTCTTCCAGGCTGAGAGGGATCGCCCTTCTGCTGGCGTGTTTTATTTTTTTTCCCAGCCACCTAGCAAAATCTGCATTCTCCACGAGCGTGACGCTAAATGCGCTGGCATCTTTCCAATAACATATTTTTATCTCCTGCCTGGAACCGGGTTTCAAGCCGACAATATCACCGGTAAAATATTCCTCCTCCTCGTCTCCGCTCGACAACGAATCGCTGCTGGGAAGCGGCGAATATTCGCGTCCTCTTCGAGGAGCTGCCTCCGGATCCCCTAGGCTGCAAAATTTTTAAATTTATAGTAAGTTTCATTTTCGAGTTTCTTTTGCGAGCAAACATTATTCGCATGCGAGCAAACATTTTTATTCGTTGACATACCGTTGATCGCCAACAACTGGGGGGGCTGGCAAATTAGCCGGACCCTCGACTTCCATTTGCTCGGCAGCCCTATAATCGGCTTGTCTGTTATGAATAAAAACAGAAATTAATTATAATAAAATTATGAAAGGAATGATGTTCTTGCCGACATACCTATCGGGATCGTGGTCTGCATCTAACATTTCCTCCTGTGAAAAGTTCGATTGTGGTGAATTGGGAGGACCAGTCGAGTCCGACTCCTCGGATTGGTTGTCCATCCTGGAAAAAATGATTAAATAACGTAAATATAAATAATAATATAAATATAAATTAAAATATAAATAATAGTGAGAAAGAATTGAAATAATAATAACATTTTTATTCGTTTACATACCGTTGATCGCCAACAACTGTGGGGGCTGGCAAATTAGCCGGACCCTCGACTTCCATTTGCTCGGCAGCCCCATCATCGGCTTGTCTGTTATGAATAAAAACAGAAATGAATTATAATAAAATTATGAAAGGAATGATGTTCTTGCCGACATAGGATGGTGGTCTAAAACTAACATTTCCTCCTGTGAAAAGTTCGATTGTGGTGGATTGGGAGGAGCAGTCGAGTCCGATTCGGATTGGTTGTCCATCCTGGAAAAAATGATTAAATAATGTAAATATAAATATAAATAATATATAAAAAAAAGAAAATTATCTAATTAAGAGGGAGAGGGAGAGGGGGCTCATTGATAAGGAGCTGCAAAAGAATGATAAAAATCAGTGAGAATAGCAGCAGTTGCATAACGCATGCTGAGATTGATCAAAACGATTAACATACCTTGGTGCCAAACTGCATCCAGCGTCCTCACGCGGCAGACCGATAGTTACAATGCCGGATTCAATTTGAGTTGAAGTTCCAGCGATCAGTGAATGAACTTCTGGGTGTACTGAAAATCTTGCCAGACCCTCGTCTTGGATCTGCTCGGCAGCCATACCATCGGCTTGTCTGTTATGAATAAAAACAGAAATGAATTATAATAAAATTATGAAAGGAATGATGTTCTTGCCGACATAGGATGGTGGTCTAAAACTAACATTTCCTCCTGTGAAAAGTTCGATTGTGGTGGATTGGGAGGAGCAGTCGAGTCCGATTCGGATTGGTTGTCCATCCTGGAAAAAATGATTAAATAATGTAAATATAAATATAAATAATATTAAAAAAAAAGAAAATTATCTAATTAAGAGGGTGAGGGAGAGGGGGCTCATTGATAAGGAGCTGCAAAAGAATGATAAAAATCAGTGAGAATAGCAGCAGTTGCATAACGCATGCTGAGATTGATCAAAACGATTAACATACCTTGGTGCCAAACTGCATCCAGCGTCCTCACGCGGCAGACCGATAGTTACAATGCCGGATTCAATTTGAGTTGAAGTTCCAGCGATCAGTGAATGAACTTCTGGGTGTACTGAAAATCTTGCCAGACCCTCGTCTTGGATCTGCTCGGCAGCCATACCATCGGCTTGTCTGTTATGAATAAAAACAGAAATGAATTATAATAAAATTATGAAAGGAATGATGTTCTTGCCGACATAGGATGGTGGTCTAAAACTAACATTTCCTCCTGTGAAAAGTTCGATTGTGGTGGATTGGGAGGAGCAGTCGAGTCCGATTCGGATTGGTTGTCCATCCTGGAAAAAATGATTAAATAATGTAAATATTAGGGTGCTTTTTTTTTCGCGACTGTTTTTTTTTCTTCACTCCCGCCTCGGAATTTTGTTGGACATACCCAAAAAAAAATTCCTCTAAATTATGAGCCCTTAATATTAATATTAACCACTCGCCCTCAGCATGTGAAGATTTTCCATTTCAATAACACGTAAACTTGAATGTTTTTTTTTTAAATTGCTACAACTCAGCGGCATTTGATGCTATTTTAACTTTTGAAAAAGCAAATTACTCGGAATGGAACGATGTACAAAAATGCTTTTGGCGATATAACTGCAACTTATACCGGAGAGACAGTACAGGTCACTAAAGCCAATTTTTCCATGAATTTCTTGTTTTTTCGTTGTTATTTTATAAACGGCTGAAGCTACAAGAAAAATGTGGATGACAAAGTTATAGTAAATTCAATTTTCTTCAAAAAATTTCCCATAAACAAAATCGCTATTATTGATATTTCTCGCGATAATAAGCTTCGATTTTTTTATAGCTCGCGATTTTCATAAATTTGCGACTCAAATCTTAAAAAACATCCATTTATCATTTCTTTTTCTTACATTTTTAGTAGATTTTATAGAAAATAAGTTTCCAGTGACGGAAAAGATAACTAATCTAAAATATCTAAGCTACATTTTAAGAAGATGGTTTTTTCTTTATTTTATCAAGAAAAAAGTATTGTTTTTCTACGAGTAGTTTTATTTAGAAACGAATGGCAGTTTCAGCTTATATAAACGTGTGAGTGCAGTTTTTATTATATAAATAACCAACAATTAATGTAATGAAAATGTCAACGAATTACAAGTATGTAAATTATCATGAAGTAAATATATTATCCATAAGCATAATTGAAATATTTCATGAACATTTTTTCTCATTATATTTTGATTTTATACACGTTGGATATTGTAAACGATGATTTCGTACGGCTTGAAAAATTTTTTGTCTCTCATCTTCATTACGAGTTAAGCCTTCGTTGAAGATCTCAGTTAGAGCTACTCCTCGTTCAGCAGTATCATTCACCACTTTTAACTTTGCAATGTGTTAAGACATTGTTGGTAATCAAGATTTGAGTCCCACGTATTTGGATCAGTATTCAAGAATCCATAAGGGAATCTTGAATACTGATCCAATCAACCAAGATTTGAGTCTCATGTATTTGAATCAGTATTCAAGAATCCATAAGGGAATCTTGAATACTGATCCAAATACATGGGAATCAAATCTTGATTACCAACAATGTCTTAACACATTCAAAAAGTTAAAAGTGGTGAATGATACTGCTGAACGAGGAGTAGCTCTAACTGAGATCTTCAGCGAAGGTTTGACTCGTAATGAAGATGAAAGACAAAAAATTTTTCAAGCCGTACGAAATCATCGTTCACAATATCCAACGTGTATAAAATCAAAATATAATGAGAAAAAATGTTCATGAAATATTTCAATTATGCTTATGGATAATATATTTACTTCATGATAATTTACATACTTGTAATTCGTTGACATTTTCATTACATTAATTGTTGGTTATTTATATAATAAAAACTGCACTCACACGTTTATATAAGCTGAAACTGCCATTCGTTTCTAAATAAAACTACTCGTAGAAAAACAATACTTTTTTCTTGATAAAATAAAGAAAAAACCATCTTCTTAAAATGTAGCTTAGATATTTTAGATTAGTTATCTTTTCCGTCACTGGAAACTTATTTTCTATAAAATCTACTAAAAATGTAAGAAAAAGAAATGATAAATGGATGTTTTTTAAGATTTGAGTCGCAAATTTATGAAAATCGCGAGCTATAAAAAAATCGAAGCTTATTATCGCGAGAAATATCAATAATAGCGATTTTGTTTATGGGAAATTTTTTGAAGGAAATTGAATTTACTATAACTTTGTCATCCACATTTTTCTTGTAGCTTCAGCCGTTTATAAAATAACAACGAAAAAACAAGAAATTCATGGAAAAATTGGCTTTAGTGACCTGTACTGTCTCTCCGGTATGAGTTGCAGTTATATCGCCAAAAGCATTTTTGTACATCGTTCCATTCCGAGTAATTTGCTTTTTCAAAAGTTAAAATAGCATCAAATGCCGCTGAGTTGTAGCAATTTGAAAAAAAAAACATTCAAGTTTACGTGTTATTTAAATGGAAAATCTTCACATGCTGAGGGCGAGTGGTTAATATTAATATTAAAGGCTCATAATTTGAAGGAATTTTTTTTTGGGCATGTCCAACAAAATTTCGAGGTGGGAGTGAAGAAAAAAAAATAGTCGCGAAAAAAAAAGCACCCTAGTGAATATAAATATAAATAATATAAAAAAAAAGAAAATTATCTTATTAAGAGAGAGAGAGAGAGAGAGAGAGAGAGATATGATTTGTTTATTCAGCGCATGCGCTGCTTACTTGTACAAATACATGAAAAAAATTACTTTCATAAATATACATTTTTCATATTGCAATATTTTTCAATTTAAAATAGATTCCGTTGTACACTTTGATCATTATTTACATTTTTACATACTCCGCTAATTTTCTTTTAAAGCTCCCTAGGTTTTCCGTTTCCTTTATCGCCGTTGGTAATTCGTTATACATTTTAAAACCGGTGTACGTTAAACATTTTTGCCCGTTGCTCGTTTTCCATCTTTTAACATGTATATTGTCCTTCTGTCTCGTATTATAATTATGTTTGTCACCTACTAATTCAATTTTGTCACTTAGATATCTAGGCATCAAGCCATTTTTTATTTTATAAATCATGACGCAGACATTAAATTTCAACCTTTGTCGCACACTTTGGAAGCCTAACACCTCGAGCATGCTTTGTACCCTCGTATATCTGTCACATCTCAGTATCGCACGCATTGCCCGGTTTTGACATTTCTGTAATTGTTCAATCCAGTAGTTGTCAAGGTTTAACAGTATTGTGTTGCAGTATTCTAAGTGTGGTGCAATTATTGTCTTATATATTGTGGTCAGGGTGTACGAACTTACATATTTGTTTAGACGATACAATACGCTTACTTTTTTTGCTATTTTATTTACAATGTACGCTGCAAAGCTTTGGAAGTTCAAGTTTTTATCGATTATGACTCCAAGGTATTTCATTTCTTCCACTTCTTCAATTTTATCATTTTCTATTTTAATATCACAGCAGTTTTTCGAATACGGCTTTCGAGTATCACGTATCACCATGAATTTCGTTTTTGTTGTATTCAGTCTTAATGCGTTTCTATTTAACCATGTAACAATATTTCTTAAGTCATAATTTAATTTCCACTGGATTTCACATAAATTTGGTCCTTTTACATATATCATTGTATCATCCGCAAACATTTTACACGAACAGTATGTTAGTTGCTCTGCAATATCGTTTATGTATAATATGAACAACAGCGGTCCCAGGACAGACCCTTGAGGAACGCCGTGTACTGTTTTTTTACTTTTTGAGTTCGACTTTCCATATGTGACTATTTGTTTCCTGTTTTCCAAATAAGATTTTAACCACTCATGAACATTTCCTACGATACCATAATTTTTAATTTTCTTCAGCATCAATTCACGATTGACTGTTTCGAACGCTCGCTTGAAATCCAAGAAAACAACCCCTATCATTTCACTTTGGTCAATACTTTTTTTCCATTCTATTAACACATTTTGTATTGCAGTTTCGCAAGAGAAAGTTTCTCTAAATCCAGATTGTTCATCTCTAATTATACCATTTTTGTTTATATGCTCTAATATTTGGTTTTTTGCTTCTGTTTCCAATACTTTTTCGTATACAGGGAGCATGTTTATCGGTCTGAAGTTTTCCGCTTTTGTTGTCCCCGTAATTTTGGGTATAGGAACAACCGTCGATGTTTTCCAATTTTCGGGAAATACACCTTCTTGGAGGGATCTATTTATTACAGTTGACATCATCGGGCCCACTGCTGTCCATGCAAGTTTTAAAAAAGTTGTGCTGATGCCTTCTGCTGTCCCCTTCGTATTTTTCAGGTTTTTGACTATTTTTTCAATATTCTGTGGTTCTACCTTCTTAAAATTTGTCATATTTATACTTATTTCTTGTGTTAATGTAGTTGTTGTAGTGTAATTAAAACTGCTCGCTTCAAGTATGTCTTCTATACTTTGTAGGAAAAAATCATTGAATTTTTCTGCTATCTGTTGTTCCTCAGTACATAATTCTCCTGCGAAGTTAATATTTTTTAAAATTGTTTCTTTGTTTTTCATGCCCATGAGTGCTTTTATATTACTCCACATTTTTTTTGGTTTCGATTTCATCGCATCAATATTACATTCGTAATACTGTCGCTTGTTTTTACGGGTTGTGCTTGTAACGATATTCCGTCTTTTTTTGTATTCATCCCAGTCTTCTTTTAATTTTGTGACAATTGCTTGGGCATAGGCTAAGTCTCTTTTTTTACTTGCTTCTTTGACTTCTTCATTTATCCACGGTTTATACTCCCATTTGATTGGTATCCTTACAAGTTTGTTTGGAGCCAAGTTGTCTATTATTTCTGTCATACATCTTATTAGGGTATCGGCCATGTCATTCACACAGTCATTTACATCACATTTTTCCATTATTTTTCTGTTCAATTCTTGTCTGTATAGTTCTTCGTTAAAATTTTTCATGTCTCTTGTATAAAATTCTCTAACGTTTGCTTTTTTGTCGTCTACTATTTTTATGTCAACTTTAATAATTAGATGGTCTGTTATTTTCGGGGTTATTAAAACCTGTGTTTCAATGTAGCTGTTTGAAAAAGCGAGGTCAATTTGTGTTTTTGATGTTTCTGTTATTCTCGTGGGTCCATTTACATATTGCTTGTACCCTAGGCTCCTCAGTGATTGTAACAATCGTTTCGAATATTGGTTTGTTCTACTTATGTCGATATTAAAGTCCCCTACCATTATTACATGCCCCTTATTTAATAGTTCTTCACATTCGTTTGTTATTGTCTCGATAAATAGTCCATCGCTCGTATTTGGTGAGTGATATATAGTGCAGACTACAATTTCTCTATATGTTCCACATAGTTCTACCGTAGTCATCCACGTGTTCTGTTCAATATTTTTTGCTGACTTGGTTTTATGCTGTACATCAAATCTCACATACGTTAGTACGCCTCCCGTTCTACTATTTTCAGAGTCACATCGTATTAAGTCATAGTTTGAAATTTCCAGCTCCCCATTTGTTGTCCTACTTGTTACATGTGATTCCGTTATACATAAAATTTTTGGTTTCATTTTTACAACTAACATATCTATTTGATCCTTATTATGAATGAACCCCTGCGCATTGAGTACGAGAATAAACGGTTCTTCTTGTTTTTCTTCCGCATCGATTAGTTGCTATTCGTCACCATATATCGTGTTTCTCCGGTTTCTTTCCACAATTCTTTGGTACACTTCGCATTTTGGATCGGTGGCTTCATGATCGCACGATATGCCGTCTGTTTTGAATTGTTCACACATTCTCCAACAGTTCACACATTTTTTTTCATTCGAACTACACTCTTGCGCACTGTGTGTTTTTCCACATTTTCTACAACTGACACCATTTCGACAGTTTAACGCAAAATGATCGTATCCATAACATTTGAAACATCTAACAACACTCACGTGATCAAATACCGGGCAGTTTTTCCATCCTATTTTTATCTTTTTTAATTCAACGAAACACTTATGGGTTTTAGGATCAACTTCCATGATAAGATTACTTGTTCCATTTCTATAGCCAGATTTAATTACTTTCATTTTGAATGTTTCCCTGTTTACATCCAGTTCATTTTGTTTACATACCTTCTGGATGAAGTTTTCTTCGTCGTTTCTTTGTATTTCACCTTCTATTCCGATTATTTTTACTTTCGGTAGTTTTTTGTTCGGCTCATAGATTTTGTAATTCGCTCCCATAGTCTCTTTCATCGCTCCTGCTAGAATTTTCCTACTTTCACTTTTTTGACATTCAATTATTACTTTGCCTTTTGATCCTTTTACCAACTTTTCTACTCCCACTCCTAATTTCATAACATCCACATTTCTCTTAATACTTTCAGCTGTTATTTCGCTCGTCTGTTTTTCAACTGGTTCAATTATAATTTTCTCGTATTGACTTTTTTTTGCCATTTCCGAGTACGTTATAATTTTTTTGTCATTTGGCTGTATTTTTTCATTTTCATTACTTCCTGATCTGTTTTGCAAGTTATTTTCTCTATTGTTACCAATTTTACAGATTTCGCGTCTCAATTCGCTTATTTCTTGCATCAAAATTTTCGTTGCCGTTTCTACCTCCTTCGCTATGATTTCTTTTATACTTTTCCTCAGTTTTTCGCAGAATTGGTTCAGATCTCCTTCCGTGACGTATTCGGCTTCGTTTGTTTCGTTTTCTTCATGGCACTTCTCATTTGGTTCTGCTTCATTTGTTTCTTCCATACGATTCCCTTCATTTACTTTCTCACTTTTATCCATATTTTCATTGTTTTTTGTTAATACTGTCACTTTAATCCTTGCGGTACATGGCACGAGTTGGTTTAGTGTATTAAATGTTTTGTGTAGCGCAGCACATCCGGGATGAAACGTTTTCAAGCACAATTCACATTCGTGTACTATTGTTTTTATGGATTTCATGCATTTTTTACACTGGAGTGTTTTATCTGAATTCATGTTCATTTAGGTTATTCATTTATTCACTTCAATAAGAAAAACAAAAATGTTATTGCAAAATTTAAGAAAAACCACTGAGAGAGAGAGAGAGAGAGAGAGAGAGAGAGAGTCCTTCATTAATGCCCTAGAAAACTAGGGAGCAAGGTACGCATACAATAATAGAAATTTCGATATTCTTTTTACATATTTCGCAGAAACTTGAGTACATCCAATAATAATAACATTCTATAATTAAAATTGAATTCTACCGATGGATCGGCGCGTTTTATTCTTCATTGTTTACACATAATATATTTGCCAATTATACAGTACTAGCTGTGCCAAAAGTCATTGGCAGTTGAATACTATCGATAAACGAAAAAATCGTTTTATCAATTTGGAAGACATTGGAAAACGAACAAAATGAGCGGTGACTCAATTCGGTATAGAAAAAAAGTTGCAGCATTTTTAATGAAATGTTGAAAAATCAGGAAATGAAAAATTTTCTGTTTGAACACTTTAGTCATACAAAAATTAAATAATTACGCCTGAAATTGAAAAAGAAACGCCAAAAGATTGCCCATGTTAGATCACAATACTTTTTTTTTTGTATTGATTCAGAAACAATTTTTATCCCTCATTCTTCATAATTATATAAAACTGATGAATTTCTGAACGGAAGATGTGCAATACGCTTGCTAAATACGCCTGCTAGCTGTGCCACGAGCGAAGCGAGCGGGCACAGCTAGTATATATATAGATTGCACCGGGTCATGCATATCGATGTTTGCTAATTCGTTATTTTTAATTACTTATTCGCCGGGTATTTACATCACCACAGGCTGTGTCACACTAGCCAATCGATCATGGCTCACGAATTACAGAATGGAGAATAAGTTGCGTCCTCTACTGCAATCAGCTAGTGATGGCCAGAGGCACTTGCGGCCCGCTATAGTCGGCCTCATTGGATAATAGATAATCGTAAATTCTCGTTTTAAAGGAACCAAGTGATGGGGCAGATACTGTATTTAACGGAAGTGAGTGCCAAAGCTGACACCCACTAATCAGGAAAGATTTCTTTTATGTTTCGGTACGGTAGTGAGGGATCTGGAAGAGCGCGTCGGGAGTTCCCGTGCTCCTCCTGACAGTAGGATCGGGAAAGATAAAGAGTTCACGGATATAGTTCGGAACAGAACCATGTAACATTTTATAGATAAATATACTAATCCCGGGGAAAAAAACTCGGACAAGTACATTGGTGGTCCTTCGTCTGTTCGTAATACAAAAAAATCTAAAAGAACACTCGAACAAACCATAAAATAGATCTTAAATTATTGAAAATGGTAAAAAATCTGATTTCACAATAAATGTTAATTCGATGAATTTATGTCTACAGAAAAAAAACAGGAATGCAAACTTAAAAAAATGAACTCATCAAGACGAGAAAAAACCACCCATAATTTGGGCGTTAGAAGTCTTCCAAAGAAATAAGAAAGGTCACCATACAAATTACGTGTAGCAGTAAAATTACTGAAAAATAATAAAGTTCGGAAATTCAACTATGTCACCAACAAAATTGCAAACGTAAAAAAATTAGATTGTAAAAAAATTCTGAACGAAGTACTTGGCGAGGATTTTTCCATGAAATTAGCGTAGTGTATAGATCATGATCACGAACTCGCCAAGTACTTCGTTCAGAATTTTTTTACAATCTTATTTCTTTACGTTTGCAATTTTGTTGATGACATAGTTGAATTTCCGAACTTTATTATTCTTTCTATCAACATCAAACCGTATTTGAAAATTTATTGAAACGCAGTTAAGCTTCCCGTATTTGGCCACGTATCTTTCAACAGATCTTAACTTATTTTGTAACTTTTTTTGTATTCTTCTAAGCGTTGTTTAGGATTTTTTTTTAATATCATAGGGAAACAAGGGACCACCAATGTACTGTGACGGTTTTTTATTTTATACCGTGCCTTAAAAATAATTCGAGCGAAAAAGCTCGCTCCCGTCTCTTTTGCTCGGTACTCCGGCCACGCAGCGATCTCACAGGGCTTGCCTAGAGCGATATTTTATAAGAATTTGAATATTAATTGCGTCCCGAACATTATCAATTCTTTTTCATGATGAGCTACTTCGGAAGGCGAAAAGGGGACGAGAAATATTAAAGATGTCCCGGAATTATCATCGAATAAGTCATACGAGGTCAAAACAAAGGGAACGAGAAATGAGGTAGCGGCCAATCATCGTAGTTTTAACACGTATTTCGAGCGGAGCTCATACGTATGGTCACCTCTTACTTTCATCAAAAATCCCGAAGTCGTTTGAAAGGGTTTCAGTCGTCAAGGATCGGAAGAATTCGGAAATATTTCTAACTGTGGAATACTCGAGAAAGTTCGAGAATTGAGATATCGTCGGTTAACATCGTTGAACAACACCGATTTCGAAAAATCAGGGCGGTAATAACTCGGGCGATTTTCGATATCATATTCTCGCGCCAAAAATCCGCATCCTGAAAATTTTATATTTTCCGAACAGTTATTATCTGAATTTTTCCCTCGTCAAATACGCCGAAAGAAAGAATAAAGGGTCCGTCGTTCTCACATCGTTGTAATAGTCGAGCTAGGGGTAAAAACGTAAAATAAATTACGATGTATAAAATTTCGATAAATAAAATCCTTCGGGGCCCCGTCTCACGCTCGCATATATTTTTCGTGCGACGGACCTGTCAATCACTTCGAGAACATTCGCGTAAGTGAGGAGGGGGGGAGGGAGAGCCCACTGTCGTAACGATGATTCCTGATTTCGTCAGATTTTGTTAAGTATCGAGCAGGACAGACGTGTCACCCCGTTTTCCGAAAACTCGTAAGTTCCTTCCATTTCGCTTTCCGAGTCGGTAGTGAGC
>JBBLXU010003255.1:0-14113 GCA_037893425.1 Campoplex nolae
TTATGGTTATGACCAAATTTCACCAGGCACAAGTTTTTTTCAAAAATACAGCGATTTTTAGGCTATATTTGTTTACGATAAAACACACGGTTAGGTTCATGCCTCAAGATCATACAAAAACTTATCTTGTTCAAAAATATCCAGAGAATGATATTTTAGAGCTGAAAACTGTTGTCAGGAAATAGATGTCGCATATGTGATACCATGCATGAAAAAATTGAATGGATTCATGAAAAAATCTCAGAAAAAGGCACAAGATCACGAAAGCCTTCTTGTCCGAAATCTAAATGATATACAATAAGATATGCAGATATCACCCCAGACGGAACAGATGATCAGCAATCACCGCTGTAGTGATCATTTGCCTAACTATTTCACCGATGCAGGCACCTTTGAAAATACGAAAAAAATCGAAATTATCGATATCACAAGCTACGGATTTTTTCATACATGAAAAAATATAATTAGAAACTCGGTGCATTTTTTCAGTAAAATCAAAAGGGTCCAAGTTTTGAAAAAAAAATATTTTTGAATAAAAAGTGGAAAAAACATATGAAAATCAGTTTTTATTTTTTTTTCGATTTCTTCTTATGAAACTACGATTCAAGACGAAGAAAATGACCCACTATTATTTTTTGATACTCATGTTTCCGTCTGGGTTATGGGCATTTAAAAAAATTTTGTGTGAATTTTTGGAAAAATCACCATCTTATTGCAGGTTGAGATAAAAATCCAAAAAAATTACATAGAACTCCTTTTAGTAAGTACTAACAGATAAAAAATTTTCAAAAAAATCGAAAGTGGTGAGGGTCACGGGCTGGGTGGTTTGGCGTCGAATGCCCCATATATGAATTTTTCATTTGTTGTGCCCCGAGCACTCATAAAATAAGCCAACATAGAAATAAGCATCCTCAGCATAAATGCATCGGTTAAAATGCAGTTCCTAAGCGAGTCCATCGACCCGCAAATCCCGCGTCGAACATTCGAGAATTAAATACTAATTGAGTGGGAGAAAATCGCCGAATCTATATAATTACCGACTAACCGAAAATCGGCAGTCTTTGACGAAATTCCGAACGATTGGTCTCGAGGCAAATAAACCTCAAATTTGTATCTTCTTAAATAAACTTATCGTTAATTTGTTATAAAAGTATTGAGTTGGAGTTCAGCTCTTTGGCCTTAATCCCTTAAATACTAGTCCTTGATAACTCGTCCCTACGTGACGGTCTTCGCGGACACAACACATTTAATTTACAAAATTCATAAAATAATCATCGAAAATTTAAGTGGAAGAATAAAAAAAAAGGAAAAAATATAAAAATCAATGCAACGAAAAAAAATCATTCGATGATTCGCTCAATGGTTACTTTTTTCAACCAATTCGTTGAAAATTTTTCAATATTATAGTATGAATATTTGGAGGGTCCAACAATGGTTGAAAATCTTCAAACACGTTCGATTGATATTAGAAATCGATTTCTAAACTGTTTTCTCAATCTTAAATTCTTATGATGAATTCTTAACATACTTTGGTCTCTATCAGATTCATCATAAAAAAGTACCTATCTCATTTTTAAAAGGTTCAGGTGACCTTTAGATTTCGAAAACGATTCCACTTCGAAAAAGATTTTCCCTTCGGGTTGTACAACTTTTGTCGGAAGTATTTATTTTAAAAAATTAACGGCTCGAGTGGTAGTCCGCTCTTGATAGTCATTGCTTCATCCAATATAAACGGAATGATGTATATACCTTTTACGTCCCGTTCTATCTTGATCACTTTTCACTTTCTGAAATAAGTGCAGCCGCGGTTGAATTTTCAAAGTGTACATATGAACTCGAAAGAATAAGTATTCTTCCATTGCATAGCTGGCGCGCTTCTCCGTCTCAATCGAAAATTTTTCAAGGGATGTTTTTACTGCGGTACCGACCCCGTTATCCTTGTTGTTTCGGTGCTTTATTTCTGGTTCATTCAGTTTTTAATCCTTTCTCTCGTTTAGTCGCAATATCCTACTGCCTCCATTCACCAATGTTGGTCTATCATATCCAGTCGCCTCAACAACAGCATTAAACTCGTGATTATTGCGCCGTTCGCAAGAATTACGCAAAAGTTGGTATTACGGATAAATCGACCGAGAGCGAGCGAATAAATAAGAAAAACAAAAAGAACCAGACAAACGAACGACGATTTTTTTAATTCGTATCGAGAAAAACAAATATTAATATCTGTTATCGAGATTTTTTCAAGCAATGTATACCTCGATTCGTGTGTGCGTGTGCGTGCGTGCGTGCGTGCGTGCGTGCGAGCGAGCGAGAAAAGAAGAGCAGAAAAAAAGCCGGTGTGTAGCATCAATAATTCTTTTGTAGAAGCGCTCACAGTCAAGAATCAGACAAATTCGGTGTAAAAACAAAATCATATGAATATATATAATGTTATTTCATTGTAAAAAAAACTAATCGCTCTACACTAGCCCCGTGCGCGCTAGTCACTCGGGAATAGAAAAAAGAAAAAATGCTTCAAATTCTTGTTTAATTCGTTTTTAATTTTTAAGGAAAATCGACAATACTCACGACACGATCGATCCTCGTGCATATTTCATCGTAATTTGTACCCAAAGACGTATGAATAATTACTGAACTAACGGCCATAACTGAAGACGGATGAGCGAATCACATTTAGATATTTACTCCTCTTGTTCCCCCGCATCGCTTTTTATTTCAATTTTTCATACAAAATTTTGACTGTTCTTTTTTTTCGATTTTGTTTTTTCTACTGTACTTACCGAATATCGTCTGCCATGACGCGCTAAAAATTTCATTCTCTTGGATGTAGATAAATTTTAATAAATTTTAATAAATATAATATATTTATTAATTTTTATAATTATATATTTTTATAATTATAAATTTTAATAAATATAATAAATAAATAATAGAAAAATTTTAATAAAGAGAAAACGGAAGAGAAAAAAGAATGAACATATTGAAGAAGAAAAATGGAAGTCATGCGGATTGCGTTGGCGCAAAGGATCAATGGTCGAGGTGGCTGAAATTTTGCAATTATGTAGTAAAATTTTATTAGGGAGACATTAATAAGTATTTACGATTTCGTAATTTTATGGACAATCAAGAACAAAAAAAACACTGTCTCGCATCAATTTTGTCATGATTGATCATCTCAATAAGTAAAATTTCACTATTTTTTACGTGTCTAAGTAATTTATTTATAATCAATCGTCGATCCTGGCCGCATTTGATAGCTATCAGTGATAAACGGAAAATTCTTGCTCCTGAGAATACACTCTTCAACCATATTTACTGCTTCCTTATCAAAACTTGAACTGCAGGAGACCTCTGAACTCGTCCAAGGGGTCAGAGTACCAGTAACGTTTTAACAATGGCCCTTTGGCTATTTAGTCTGCACGATAACAATGTGAAACTTGCGTGACAAGCGGCGTCCATCCTGTAAAGGCCTTCTCACCCGTATCTATGAACCGCAACATAGCTGGAAACAAATTGACGCGTTATTTCTCAGATTTTGGGAAATCATACAAAGTTGATAAAAATTTGTTGACCTTGTCAGAGTTTTTGGTATCCTCAAGAATTTTTTAATTGATTGTACTAAAAGGTCGTTAGATTAGAATCATCTCAATCTTCATTAATTTATAAATATATTCTTTGATAAAAATATAAAACTTTGACCGATAAAACAATAGAAAATGCAATTGGGAGATTTTTTGGTAGGTTTTCATTTTTTCATACCCAGAGTCAGGCAACAACTGCTAGCAATTAAAATATCTTCAAATCTGTTAAATACATTAGGCTTTGAGGAAAAATTCCTGCATAATTAGAAACTTACATTTGTTTGAGTACAAATATCAACAAGATTTCATTATTGTTTGTTCCTTCGTTTAAATTACATTAAATTATAAAATTTAATTAGAGACATATGTCACTGCCGATGTGAGATTCATAAACAAAATCGTGACTAAAATTGAATAAAAAAATTCATGAAATAAAAAATATCGGTCATCAAAGAACGAAAATGAGACCTCGAAAATTGAGATCCAAAAAAATTGAGTGATCATTCAGTTATATAGCACACATGTGTTTAGAAATACACCTCTGATCCAGTGTCAAACACTACATTTTTAAATATCGAAAATGTAATCAAAATCGTAAGTTTGAGGCTAGAGTAATCGGCGACCAGTTCTGTTATTAAAGAACCTCGGAATATTACAATGACCTTAACTATGAATTTCAACCTTGTTAAAGTTAAACCTCGTTAACTCGTTAAAGAAACCGAAAAGGAAATCAACTTATCTCTCTTTCAACTATGACAGTACTTAACCAAACAAAAAAACTTGATATTGATATTTATTGATATTATTATTATTATTATTATTTTTTTTAAAAATTGCATGGTCTATTCAACCCTAGTCTAAAATATACATACCCCGCAGGAAATTACGTTTCTGAAAGTCGAACGTAGATAATAAGATGTGGTTCGATTTCCGTCGCAGCCGATTTCAGTGTTTTTTTTATTGCCATATCGTCATAGTGCTCTCAATTCGTCGTATTGCGAAAGGAATATCCAGTGAAATGATCTGGAGTAAATCCGACTACACCAATTAGCCTGAAATTAATAAATAAAAATTGCTTACATGGCATTAAATTATTTGTTTAGTTTTATTGTAAATAATCTTTATGAAAAATATCTTACCGATATTGCACATAATTTTCTTCGCCATCCTTCAGTTTCAATGATGCAGGAATGTCAGACAGCTTGCACCGCATACCTCGTTTATCGCTCAGATTGTTACGGATGTCCGCATCTATGAATAAATGAATTCCTGGTCGACTAATACGAGTCATCGATGCGTTAATTGCAACGAAGTTACTCTTGCAGTCTGTACCTTGTGAAACCTTGGAACGCTTAAAAACGTATGCGCATGGGATTTTTGTCTCACGTGAGATGGCAATCGGTACGATATTATTCCCAACTCCTTTCTGCAGCGTAGTTTGGCGTCCAGAAGGAAGAGCTGAAACGGTAAATCAATATTGAAAAATTGTATTTATTAAATGTCATTATAGTTTCACAATTTTTTATTACAGGACTGGCATTTTCATGTTTTTAAGCAGCCTGGACAATTTTACGAATTTCCGTGAGTAACCGACCTATATTTCCAGTTTTCTTGTTCGTTTTGATACCAATTTGTTTTTCATAAACTATGCTTAGCCAGCCACAATTTATTCTGCTCACCACATTGAAACAGAAAAATCCCGGTGAAAGGTTTTTTCACGTGAATTCATTTGTGCTCGATTGTCAATTTGCTATTTACATGAAAATCAAATATAATGTATCCGAAGGTGTTCACTCCAATTGTCTAATTAATTGTATTGAAGAAAAAACAAAGATTTTAGTCAGCAGAAAACTAGAGATTAAAATAAAAGTCGATATGGAAATATTTGAAGAATGAAAGGTTTTTCTTTGAATTAATGTGCTCATGTATCTCAATTTTATGCGAAGATTTCTCATAATAAAAATATGTGACCAGTTTTTCTCCCCATCAATATAACTTCAAACATCGTTCCTTGAAAACTGTTAACTGCGATCATGTCATGAGGATATAATAACGATTTTTTTCTGGCTAAACTTTTTACTTTATCGGCATTTCGGTAACTCTCGTTTCTAGAAAATGTGAAAGGATCAATTGTCTCTAATATACCGTAAATATATATTCTCGAAAATATCAATGCTAAAATATAATTCAATGCGTGATTCAAAAATTCATGTATGAAACGATAACCCTATGATATTAAAAAAAATCCAAAACGCCGCTTGGAAGAATACAAAAAAAGTTACAAAATAAGTTGAGATCTGTTGAAATATACGTGGCCAAATACGGGAAGCTTTACTGCGTTTCAATAAATTTTCAAATACGGTTTAATGTTGATAGAAAAAATAATAAAGTTCGGAAATTTAACTATGTCACCAACCAAATTGCAAACGTAAAAAAATTAGATTGTAAAAAAATTCTGAACGAAGTACTTGGCGAGGATTTTTCCATGAAATTAGCGTAGTGTATAGATCATGATCACGAACTCGCCAAGTACTTCGTTCAAAATTTTTTTACAATCTAATTTTTTTACGTTTGCAATTTGGTTGGTGACATAGTTCCGAACTTTATTATTTTTTCTATCAACATCGAACCGTATTTGAAAATTTATTGAAACACAGTAAAGCTTTCCGTATTTGGCCACGTATATTTCAACAGATCTTGACTTATTTTGTAACTTTTTTTGTATTCTTCTAAGCGGCGTTTTGGATTTTTTTTTAATATCATAGGGAAACAAGGGACCACCAATGTACGTGTCCACGTTTTTTTCCCCGTGAGGGGATTTTTGCGATTATATCACTTCTTTTTTCTAAAATTTTTAAATATTTTGGTTCATATAAACTCCTATGAAGACTGTATATAATTACAATCCGCACTTTTAGCTTGTGAATATAACCCATAACTGTTGATTTTATTTTGCATTTTTATATTTTGTAGATGAATATGTTCCCTGCGAGATTTGAATACACAGGATCACGAAAAAAAATGCTTACCAGTCTGTTCAAAAGTTTATTCTCAGATCATTTTTTTTCACAATTTATCCAATTTACTCGCTAATTTCGCACTTCATCATTACAGAACTTCACTCAGAATCTCCGTTGAATATTTTTATTAAATCCATTAATCGAAATTTTTCGGACGTCCTGCACTTGATTATGTCAAAACTCCGTTAATAACCGTTGCACTGTGTAGACGTCATACACTACGCTTACACGGCACTCTTATTCTGATTTGGTTATAACGGGGTGTATATACTGTGACGGTTTTTTTATTTTAAACCATCCCTTAAAAATAATACGAGGAAATAATTTGCTCCCATCTTTCCAGCTCGATACTCCGGCCACGCAACGATCTCACAGGGCTTGCCTAGAGCGATAATTTTCACGATTTATTATTAATTTCGTCCCGAATATTACACAATTTTCATGTTGAGCAATGTCGAGAAGAGGAAAGAGAGAAGGATGACGAGAATAAGTGGGAATATTGTCGAATCGGTCGTTCAAGGACATTTCGAATGGAAGGAAGATCGAGGTAGCGGCCAATCATCGTCATATTGAAACGTATTTCGAGCGGAGCTCATACGTTGGCCATCTCCGACTCCTCTCAAAATCACGAAGTCGTTTTCGTTTGAAGGAAGTTCCATCGATAAACATCGGGAGATTTCGGGAAGGATTCGAACCATGGAATACTCGAGAAAGTTCGAGAATTGATTGTCGGTTAACATCGTTGAACACCTCCGATTTGAAAAATCAGGGCGGTATTAATTAAGGCGACTTTCGATATTTCATTTTCCTACCGAAAATCAGGATCCCGTAAAATTATAATTATCTGAATCATCGGCGATTGACTTTATCTCGTATCAAATTGGTTGAAATTGACATTTGAAGGTCCATTAGTCCTGAGAAAATATTATAATAGTCGAGCTAGGGGTAAAAATGTAAAAGTAATTACAAATTAGAAATATTCCTGATCATCGAAATCTTTCGGGGCCCCGTCTCACGCTCGCATATATTTCTCACGCGACGGACCTGTCAATCACTTCGAAAATATTCGTATTACGAGAGGGGAGGTAGGGAGAGCCCACGGTTCTACCGGCGATTTCCGAATTCGTCAGATTTTTGCTGAGTATCGAGCAGGACAGACGTCCCGTCATCATCAATTATTAATAAAAGCTCGTAAGTCACTTCCTTCTCGCTTTCCGATTCGGTTGTTGAGCTCTTTTCTTCAATTAAATTTGTAATAAATAAAAACGGTGTTTCGGGAAATATTTTGATTATTAAAACGTCGTTCTCGTAAAACCTCGAGAAACTCAGTCGCGGCAACGGTTTTATCTCCGGAGAAAATAACATCTCTTCGAATTTTTCGCGTATCCTTGGCCCTCGTGGAGTAGATTGCGATTATTTTCGATAAAGAATTCGTGTCGTGGCTGTACGCAAAGATCTCAAATTTTCGTGTTGGATATAATTGTCTCCGGTTAACGTAAGTTGTGACTCGGAAGGAAAGGTCGCGAAAACGGGAGAAATTGTGTGAAAAGTGTGCGTGTGAATTCGAGTGATTGGATCGGGACAATAAAATTCTCGTGATAAAGAAAAGCTCGGCCGAGTAACCGAATATCGGGGGCTCGGTAATAAAATTAGCGTTCCATCAATTTATTATTTTTAACATCGATTAATAAATTATTATTGTCGCCTAGCTGATGAGTAGATCCACAGCGAGTGTGAAGACGAGCTCGCGATAAATTGTACGAAAGTGTAGGGTCCCGATCGGTGTGAGTGTGAGAGTGATATTCGAGTGTATGGTTTCGCGATTTTTCCTCTCCGCGGTTCGTAGAGACACGCGATTAAAATATTTTCGTTTCCTCGATTGTATCCCGAGCGATTATCGATTATATTACAAATTATTACTTTTGTTTTAAATTTAAATTCCCGTGTTATTTCTCTTCCAATTATTTTGTTAACTTTTTCTAATAATAATCATTAAATCGTTGTTACCATCATTTCGTGTTCTTCGATTATTTTCGAGCTTCACCCCGCCCATCCGCTGAAATTAGCTGGTCAACCGTCTGTCTCTCTCTTCATTGTCGAGTCGCTTTGCGACTGGCGCCCAAATAAAAAAAAAAACAAAATCGACGAAAAAGAGAGAGAACGACTTTTGTGACATTGTGGATTTTCGGAATATTAAAATTTTCGTCCCAATACATATATATCGGGCACAATAAACCCGATTAATTAATCCGGAATAAGAGTTCCGTGTGAACGGAGTAGTCATTGCTCTCTCTGCAGCTGTCACTGGAGATTGGCTTTCATGAAAATGGGTTATAGCTGGCGACAAGAGGCCTTTGAGGGTGTTTTATACAGACACGTGAAATCTTTTATGTGTTGGTAACTTTTGCATAATCTTGAGCCCGTGCAAAGTTTTTTTCTCAGCGATAACGCGACCGATCATGCTGATTTTGGGCGCAATCGAAAGAGAATTTCTTAATTAGCTAAAAGTTCAATTTTTAAGTTCCTCAATTGCTTCTGAGCTTCGTAATTCAATAAAATGACATGCCAATTTTACCCCCACCACCGCGAAAAGTTTTGTTTCGAGAAAGTATAGTTTCGGCGAGCCTCGGGCCAGCAGATGACAGGCTGTCAATGTACTTGTCCCGAGACTCTACCGAGTCTCTTGATAATACAACGTATTGTATCGAAAAAGAAAGTATTTCTGAAATTTTCTGATGCCTAAATCACCTTGAAATTAATTATCTTCAATTTTGTTAAAATTCTGGATATTCATTTTTATAATTGATGTTCCTTGCTTCAAGCAGTCAGTATTGCAGATGAAAATGGGTATATAAATGACCATTAATTAATTTCAATGATTTATTTTGAGACTTTATGACATTGAAACGCAAGAGTACAATTATTAGATTTCTATCAACAGTTTGTGATGGGCCGAAAGGTATGAAGTAAAGGTGGAGACAAAAGGGTTAGAAGAATATTTAGTTTATTATACTGTTGATTTGGAGAGAGTGCAAGATGATGGTTCGGAAGATGGAGATGAACTGACTATTGTAAGGACGCTCATCGGGACGGAAGAAAGTAGAGCTCATTGTTCTGGGATTAGTGGTGTATTACTCCGCGGGTGATAGGAGGCCGAGGCACGCGTGCGGCGCCCGTCGAAGGACGGCGGGATCGTGGAGTGTTTAGAGTAATGCTGACTCGGGAGCGATAACTGGTTGAAGAGGTGTTGAGTCTGGAGTTTGGTATGGGAAAGAGTTGATACAAAGTTAGAGCGGATGTAGGGTTTCAGGTGTCAGCGTGAGAAGAAGGTATTAGGGGTATGGGACTGTTACACTCCCCCTCTTACAAAAACGATGCTCCGCATCGTAGGTTACAACTTCTTCGATTTTAATTGTGATTCTATACAAAGTACTGTTTGTGTTGATTCGGTTGTGTAAGGTGTGCTTAAGGCTTATTGGGTCGGCGGTGTGAGCCTGGCTTGTTTGGTATTAGTTGGAATTTCGGTGGTATCCTTGTTCGAGCGGTCCGTCGTATTGGGTCTGAGAAAAGGACCAGTGTTTCCCCGTTTCTTTGCTTGTGGTCTTTACATCTCTTTATTTCTCGTGTTGGTAATTTTGTTTAGTGGTATTGGTTTCCATAGGTAAGGCCTGGAACAGATTCTAAGTTTTATTAGTTTAGTGTTAGTGTGGTTGGTTGGGTTATTCGGACGGGTGGGTTTTATGGGTTTTAATAAACCGTAAGAAAAGTTTTTGTCCTGTTTGCTGTTAATTTGGTTACACATTTTGTTGATTTGCTTCCTTTGGTATTTTAGCGTTCCCTTCCTTTTGTACTGTTACTATCTTGTCCTGTGTCGGTTATACGAGCTCGTCTGTATTTACCCGTGTTTTGGTTCTGTGTGGTATAACGTCTCGTTGTTATGCTAGAACATTCCAATTTTTGATTAGTTTTGTTTTGGTTAGTAGGGTTGAACCGTTATTGGTGATGGGGGTGGAACTGGCTTAAGGTTTTTTTTTTTTTTTTTTTCATGAGGTCGAAGTACTTTGGGTCGAGAAAAAAATGATTGTATTTATTCAGTACTCTTACTTGATATAATGTATGTGCGATATAATAATGGGCATATATATATATAGTTAGCACGAGATGCAATTAGTGAAAAGCTTAGTGAGAAAAAAAAAGAATGCCCCTTAATGTGTAGGGTATAGTAAAATACAATGTCCTTTATACGTAAAGTATACTAGAATAGTGAGATATAATGTCTCTTATGCGTAGAGTATGTAAAATGGTAAAATATAATGTCCGTAACATATATATAAAAAAAAATTAAGAAAACTGGGTGAATGAGGATGGGTTCTTGTGTTCCCTGGGTTTTTCCCCCCTTTTTTTTATTTTTTTTTATTATTATTTTTTTTTTTAAGAATCTTTGGCGTCTGGCGAACTTGGCCCTTTTGTCGTTGCAGATTTCGTTTATTTTATTTTGTACTTGGGGTAGTTCGTGGGCGCTCAGCGTGTCTATCCAGTCTTTTACTGTTTCCAGCTCGGATGCTATGTCGTCACTTATTGTCGTGTTTGTTATTTTGTCTAGTTTGGGTACTTTCTGTGGCGGTTGGTCTTCTCCTGCACTGTTGTTTCTTGGTCTTTCCAAATTTATAATGTTCCGGGCGTCCCACGCTGTCGTTGGGATTTTCGGGGCGTCTTCTAGTGGTGGTGTTCTGGGACGTAGGGTCGTAAGGAGTTTATCTATTGCTGTTTCGGTGATTAGTGGTGTTTTTGTGCTGCTGTTGTCGCTTCCGTCGTCGTCATCATCTTTTCCTCCGTTGTCGTCGTCTTTTTCCTCGTCGTCATCGTCTTTTTCCTCGTCGTCATTGTCTTCTTCCTCATCGTCATTGTCTTTTTTCTTATTGTCATTGTCTTCTTCCTCGTCGTCGCTGTCTTTTTCCTCGTCGAACGTCCAGGGGAATATTCCCCTCCTGTACCAATAGGCAACGCAGTGGTCCATGTGAGCTAGCATTCTCCCAGCAGGAAATACCCCTTTGCACATGCAGCACTGTCTGTTTGCCTTGAGATCCCTTAGTAGTGTTCTTGTTTTATATTTGGCTGCACATTGGCTGACGTGATTTATTAGTCGTTGGTGGTGCGTGTTCGTTGTGCAGACTGGGCACGAGATCGCTGTAAGTCGTTGTGGTTCCATTTTGTTGTCTGTGCGCGTCTTCGAGTCTATGTAGTCCGTATGCGTTTGTGTTCTCTTTCTTTTTCTTTTTTTGTTTTGTTTTATCTATAGTGCAAGAGTGATATTATGCTGTGTTAGTGTGCAGGTGCAGTACAGCGTGCAGTGGGGTTATGATACGAGTAGCAATTTGAGAGGCGCTCGAGATACCCAAGCGAGGTGCCCTTATGGTAGAGCATTTCGGTGGAACGTTATCGCGCGCAATGGTCTATTCTCGATTTCCGGTATGTTTTGGGTAGGATTAATTATTTCTTGTCTACTATGGATTGGGCGGATAGTTTCGACTATCTGTACAGGTTCTTTTAGGTAACGGGTTTGTTGTTCGTTACTTTCGATGGTTGGGTGTCGTTTTGGTTTCTTCCAGATCCCCAAACATGACAGTATCCTACGTATTTGCGACAATTTCCCGAATATGGAGAATCTCCATCCGACTGCAAGTATTGTTAGTATTGCACCGATGGAAATACCAAAATATTTTAGTGCTGATTCTAAGGTTGATAATCTGTTGTGTATCTGGTTTGTTTTTATTATCTCGCGGGCTTTCGCGATTACAGTTTTTAAGGCTATTTCGTTTCTTGTCAGGTCGTTATGAACGTTATTTAAATCGGTAAGTTTTGAATTTAATTCGGTACTCACTAGTATTTCTGTAATGTTCAAGTTTTCTATTGTGTCGACTGATTTTTTGATCATTTCTGTTATGTTCAACGTTAGGCTGTGCGAGAAGTTGGTTCGGAGTGTTGTGTTTATTTCGGTTGAGGGAATGAGTCTTGTTGTTTGTGTTTTTGCTTGACATGATGGTTTGACTTGTACTATGCCTGAATTTTTTATTATTTCAATGTCGTAATTATCGTCATCGCAGTTAACATAGAGGTTTTCTGGTCGCGGTGCTGCGAACAGCCATGCATTTGTACCTTGGATTTTCATCCAATATGTCTGTCTAAGTGTTTTTAATCGAATGTCGCAATTTCCGAGGCTTTTGAATAGTGGGTTAGTAAGCAATTGAATTTCGCATTCTGCTTGATCGTTAACGCGTTGTACTGGGTTGATTTCATTGCAAATGTATCGTGACGATATTAGTTTACAACTTATCAAATCTGAGAGGCTAAGATAGTTTTCGAAATCTGTTGGAATTGCGGTGAATTGCGTGGATGGTTTTAATTCGTGCAAGAAACGTGTTTCTTGCACGAATTAACGCTGACGAATTGGTGCTGAGATGTGTCGATATAGCTTGTAGGCAGTTGGGTCTAGTAATGGGATTTTAACTGTGAAGATTAGTTTATCGTTGCTCTGAAACACGATGAGTTCCGACATTGCTATTACAAGCTTGTGGTATGTATTTGGGTTCTAGCGGGATCGGGAATTGTATGTTATGTAAGGATTTGCTAATATTTTCCGCGCTACGCAACCATGCCTCGAGTGATATTAAATGAGGGTGAATTTGTCCACCTTTCGCGAAGAGGATAGCGTTAGTTAGTGTCTCTGTATCAATTTCTAATTCTAACAAGTCTTCTTCGATGAGAGCTACGATTCGCATTGCGTTTTGATTGTGTTTGATTGCATATATTTTTTTACGCGTGTTAGTCAATGCTAGGTTTACTTGTAATATTAACCTTCCTACTTCTTCTGTTATTGATTTGATGCGTTTCTGTGTTATGTCGAATCCTGCTTTTATTATGTGTGTTTGTTTGTATACTATTTCCGTTAAGTCGATTGAATTATTCGCAAGTTCTTCAATTTGGGATGCTATTCTTTTTGCGTCTTCATTGTCCATGGTGCCGTAGACGAACTTAAATATTTTGCCTATAAGGTTAAATAGTCCTCGTTTTTCTCGTTTTTGTGTAGGGTCTTCCGACGGGTTTTCAGACGGCTCTCTAAGGATTGATTCGGAGCTTGTAATAGCGTTCAGGCGAGTTTGGATTGCTCTTAATTGTGCCTTCATGAGGCATGATAGTCCTAAGGTGTTACAGTTGTTACGTCCTCGGGAGCTTATCGGAATTAGAGAGAACGCAGCACGGTAGTGACTCCTCTTTCGGGTCAAGACAATCAAGTCCTTTACCCAGGGACGGGAGCCTCGTCTTACGATATGGAATTAAATGAATGTATGGAGAGGGGTCCGCGCAGCCGTGATTTAGGGGAGAAATGATAAATAGGAAGTTTTTATATATTCGTTTGAATTACTCACGTTGACAAGCTTGGCGTTGCTTTATTCCTTTATATGCTGGGATTACAAATCGCCGTGGTTACAATAGTTTACACAAAACAGTTGA
>JBBLXU010003257.1:0-54008 GCA_037893425.1 Campoplex nolae
AACGATCGGTCGAGTTGTTGCGGTATCGATCGGTTGAGTTGTTGCGGTAGCGATCGGTTGAATTATTGCGGTAGCGGTCGGTTGAATTATTGCGATAGCGATTGCGCGAGTCCCTTGAATTGTTATATCTATCGCGGTATCTGTCGTGAGAGTTATCACGCGGTTGACATTTGTTGCGTTCGTTACTATGGCTTCTATTTTGAGAGTCTTTCTGGGCAATCCAATTTTCTCTAAGTCTGGCTAATGTGTGACACTCTGAGGCTGAGTGGTCTGAGCTCTTATGAAACTCGCAAAATTATGTTCGGCTTTCGGCAAATCGGACTTTGGCCATTTGTTTAGCCGGTTGTGTTTCCTCTTCTAATTGTGTTCGGTTTTGGTTCACTATCGCGCGTTTCTGTAGCTCGTGTTCTATATCTATCGCTTCTTCGATAACATTGTCGAGAGTACCGATTTTGGAATTTACGAAATGATTTCCGATTTGGTCGAACAGTCCTCGAATGAAAGCGCGGACTACTGCTTTTTTTACCTCATCTGTTCTTGAATCAAGGTATGGTTTTTCGGCAACGGTTACATAGACTTCGTTTAGCCTTTCGATTATTCGTTTTTGAAGAAGTTTAGTACGTGTGGCAAAATGTGATACGGTTTCGTTGTACTTTTGGGAAATTGCTTTAAGTTCGATTTCGAAATCTAATAGTTCGATGGGTCTACTGTAAGTATTTTTTAGGTCGGCAAAGAGTTCTTCGACTGTGGCATATGTTTTTGTTTCGACTAACTCGAGTGCTATGCCTGTTATTTTGAACTGGACCATGTCTGTGAATCGAGCATGATCGGCGTTTGGTAATACTCGAAGAGCTCTTTTACACGCACTAATAAAATGTTCGACAGGAATGTTTTTCCCGTCGAATGTCGGTATATTATGAAAAACATCTCGAAATGATAAATTTACTTGATTATTTGTTGGGTTCGCCATTTCATTTTCGTTTTCGTGTTCTGGGATACTGTAGAATGGGTTTGTTAACCTAAGGCGGCCGTTAAGGCGCCGGGGTGGACGTGTTGGGCTAATTGTGATTGTTAATGGTTAATCTCGTTTTTTATTTTTACTGTTGTAAAACTTTCGTTCATTAAGGGATAATTTTTGAAGACGGAAAACATGAGTTTTTATGTAAATATGTTATTTTCAACAGCGTCTGTTTCGAGGAATCGAAACTTACCAAAACCCAGCTGGTCCGAATTCACAGATGCCATGGTCAACGCACTCAGAAGCTCCAAGCAGCGCAATCGTAACAACATTAATCGAATGGAAAATCAGAACAGGAATCAAGGGGATGGTCGACCGGATAATCAACCGCGGCACGCCGTAGGTCGTCGATCAACCAATTCAAGGCATAACGACGAAGCACGCGACTCGGATGATTCTGAATTTTTCGAAGAACGGCGCGATCGAGGCAGGCAAAACTTTCGCGACCGAAGCAATCAACGCATCCGGAGAAATTCGTCGTCCTCTCTTGACAGCGCAAGAACGGGCTCCCCGAATCTGCCGTAAGTATTCATTATCAACGATACGACGCTCCATTCTCGATCTATTATATTCTGTTTCCGTCAGCCCACAAAAAGCCATACGTCCAATCTTGATTTCTTTCTTTTGATTTTTCATTTAATAATAATAATAATAATAATCAAATTGCTGACAATGAAAAAAAATAAATAAAAAATAAAATAAAAATAAAAAAAAAAAATAAACACGATCGTTTCGAAAACTGCGCATATACATCAAGCCATTGTTTTTTGTCTTGAGCGATTGATGGAAACGAGAATGACGCGCCAATCGTTGATATGAGATATAGGTAATAAATACTCTCATTGATTTATGTCTCATTTTTCTGTCAAAGCCGTTCAAACCTTGATGCTGTCGTGCTGTACTTTTGACGTTACGCCTCTTGGTTTCTTTCCTTTTCCGTTTTTTTTTTCGCTCCGATGATGTAAAATTATGATCAAAATAAATATTTAGTAGTGCGAACGATTGAAGGTTTGAACGACTCGTCGTTCAATGCCATCGGCTTACAAACTCAATATATACTAATTTCGATTTCCATTGTTATAATATAATTAATTTACTTAGTTAAGTTATTATTCAGATGTATTATATTACACGCGTGAATGTTCAGAGTGCATCGTACGAGTGAAAGTGGTTCGGATTCCGTATAAAAAGTAGGTCCCCCAACGCACGGGTGTGTGGTTTAAAGCATCCAGGCTTTTGGGGGTAGGTAGACCACCGTAAATTGAGAGGTGACTATCGACTCCGCAAAGCTCGGGTCTTTGTACTGCATGCCCATATTCAACACATACTTCCCGACGCACGACCATATATCATCCGACATGTACTCCAGACAGGATTTCGAAATTCATAATAAACATTGGTTAGTATTTTTGATTTCGTAATAAGATTGTTTTGAATAAAACACAACACCCTAATTGTTGAGGAGATTTATTTCTACTGAGAATAATTATAATAAGTTACGGAATCAATTTAAATTCGTAGACAGTCCACCATGTAACTATTATTCAAGTGAAAAAAAAAATTGGATCAGTAAAAAAATAGCGTCTGCACAGTTTTTCTCCGTTGACAGAAATCAACGTACCGAAAAAATCCTACGTACTTCTATAGTTATTCTTATATAGAATTGAAAAAACTTTGGTATTTGGTAAAATTGAATGAAATTTGAGTCCGGCCGTGGAAAAAAAAGTGTCAACGGACAAAAGCTGTGCAAACGCTTTTTTTTTGTTGAACCCAGAGATTTTTTTTTCACTTAAATAATAGTTCAATGGACGACTGTCCACGAAATTTTGAATTGATAACATAATTTGACCGAAAAAAATTCTAAAGTATACCGATCTTTTTCTCGCTCTAGAGTGGCCTAACCCCTTGAGGACTATTGTCGTCTGACAACCAAAAAATTCAAACTTGTGAATTCTATTCTTTAGGTCATCGTGCAGCACGTTGCACTCTCGTGCGCTGGTCTTCCGTGCATGGTCCTAAAATGGCCTAATACAAATTGCTTTTAAACGCGAAAAATAGAAACAATCATATCTCATAAATATTGGCGATTTGAATTATGGCATTTAAAATCACCATAATTGTTTGATCAACTGAAGCAATTAACAGTATACCGACTAATTGGAGTTTTTATCGAATGACAGCGTGCCGTACTCTTGCTGCCCGTCGGCTGGCAATGTAGCGCGCGATATTGCTGCAAATAAGCCGCAACAGCGTGCTGTGCCTATGCCACCAACGATGCGTCACAGCGTGCTGAATAAACGCCTCCAAATTCTCTCTACAGTATAACACCGATTTGCTACTCCCTTGCTGCAATTGCGTGCCTCAATACTGCCGCCAACAGGACGGCACGCCGTGCCGTTGCTGTGCCGTCGATGTGCTGCTTCGCTGCTTTGCTTTTCGTATGAAAAATGGCATCACGCTGTGCGGTTAATTTGCTGCCAATATAATGTCAGTTAATTCGGCATTCGGTCGGCATGTTGACATTACAATTTCATGCAATTGTTTTGCCAAATTTGTGAACGTGTTTTCATTTTGCAGCTCAATTCGGAAGCAAAGTATCCACTATTTACGACATGCTGTGCTGATTGGTGTCGGCAGTTTGCCGTAAATATTCTGTATCTAATTTTTCTACAGCACGTTTGTCTATCTGGGAGGTAATGACCATGATATAAAAAAAGGTATTTATGCCTCATTATGTGGACAGTTCTATTGTTTTCATGTTCGACGAGTAAATTGCTTGGAAAATATATTTCGCGAACCACGGGCTCCGAAAATGAAAATGGATCATCATCAGTTTCTAGCGATTATAGCGATTGGAAAAACCACCAAATTGGATCTATTTAGACGTCTAATTTGTTGCAAAGAAGACTCAATTGAGTTTTTTTTGTTATTTTATCTAAGTTTTTTTTTCATGAATTGACCAAAATCTGCCTTCCCAGTTAACCCCCCGATTTTATAGCTGACTTTGAAACGACCCAATGGGATCTTTTTCGGAAAATTGGACGTCTAAAAAAGACAAAGATTTCAGTCGCTATCATCTGCTAGGGTTCTGTCGACATTTCCGAGCATTAAAATAATTTCGGTAAATAGCTGCGTTATGCTTATTGGATGCAAAAGCTACAGTAACGAACGTGATCTTTATAAATTTACAGCTATGGCTTTAATTTAATTAAATAATAGTAATTATTATTTAATTTCAATCAAACTAAGTAATAGTAATATTAACTCGTTTCTTCAATTGTATTTGCTCTGTTTGAGGTATCGATTTCAGAATGAATTTTGTTATATACAATATTGTATATAATTGTATTGTTATTATACAATAATCGTCAGCTTGTGATAAATAAAAGTTGTTTTGACTCGTAATTTCTTGTAACTAAACACTTTTTTATGTTACACGGTAAAATAACATCTCTAGCAATTCATTGAAACGAGTACCCAATTAGAATGAGAAATGATTGAAAAACCTTGCAAAGAGAAAGATAAATAATACAGCAGTTCTTGCTTTCTAATTAATCAAAAAAGTAATGAAAAACGAATATGTAAAGTAAAAACGAACACTTCATTAAAGCAGGAAAGTTTGATAACCTCAAATATGAATCGAATTTCTCTATCTTTATGACTCACTGTTGTAGTACGAAGTAGAATCTTTTCTGAAAAAAACTTTTTGAGATTCCATCACAAGTTCGATTTAAGTTGATACTGGATTGTTAATATATATTTCGATTTATCTTTAATAATTCCCTGGAAATTATTTTTCAGATCTTTCATTTACACCTGTTGCGAAAACTGGATCGATATTGTGAAATATGAATAAAAATTCACGGTTTACGGAATTAACGATGGGCTCATTAAATCCTAAATTCTACATCGACCCCAGTTATGCAGAATGGAATCAATGGGACCAAAAATATCATACACATTCCAGATATGAAGGTAAGCACAATTAATTCATGGACTCGCTGATTGATAAGAATCATTTAATAAGTGTTGCTCCTTTGGAAAGCAGAGTACTTATTTATTTTTTAATTTTTATCTTTATTTTTTATTATCGCCAAAGGAATTTTCAATATCATAGATCGGGGTTAACGATTAAGTGGAAATTTTAATAAAAATAGACAAGCTCTCACATAAGAAATGAATAACATAACTAACATATTATAGGTGCAAAAATCAATTAGAGACAGTGAAATTCAAAAAATGATCCAGTCGTGTTGATTTGTTGGACTTGTGACTTGTTTCCTTGGTTAGACGTGTTATGATCCACAATTATTTTGGTAAATAACATACAGGATATTTTAGCAACACAGTTTGTAATTATACTTTTGTTAAAGCTTGTTTATATGCATAGCGGAACCTATGAATTGCAACTATGCACATACAGACAGTACAGCACTTGTCAATTTTTGTTTCTGCATTTTAAACCAGCTTCGCCGAGATATCAAACAGTTTTTCTTATCATTTATTCCAATTTTTTTTTTTTTTATAACTTATTTTTACCTAGACGAGAGTGGCTTTTATGGATGCCGAATGTCATCTCAAGATAATGTGCTAAGGCAGCACGAGTTAGCACAAAGCTACAGTTTTAGTATTGTTATCTTCCAAATATCTGCAATTTTAAAGGTGAGCTTTAAAGGTTGTTCGGTTTTTTTGGGATAAAAAAATAATTGCAATCTTTATTCTCACGTCTTCATCGTGTTGGTTATACAGATCGTAGGCACAAAAATTGTACGCATATTGCAACATGTTTTCCGATTTTCTTCAGGGAATTTTTTTTACCAAATATCGGTCTTTTTGTGATTTGATTTTTTTGTATTGAAGATTTTTTCTTTTTTACTAAAAAACGAAGTATTTTTCATAACGTTCATTTGAATAGTGGTATATTAATAACGGATATGATGAAGAAGACGTGTAGCCACCAGAGCAATCGTGGCCACAACACGAATTAACAGTAGAGGCAATTGTAAACAATAAAGTCGTAACTCTCCCGCGCTGTTGACTCCTTACAATGTATCGGCACGTGCGATTCAGTTAGCACGTCGTTAGTAAGAGGAAATGCAAAAACAGAATTATATATTCAATTAAGCAGTACACGAATTTAATTTCCAACAAAAACGAAAAGTTTGCTGGATTCGTATTTAACAAATCGAAAATTAATGCCGTTCTGTTTTTTTGAATGAAGGAGAAAACTTGAAAATACGCAACGACCGCGTGAATGCTCTCTAACTTACTTTTAACGATTACTATAAACGTATTTCAACAAGGTGTAGTGTGTGATAAAACTTCATAACTTGATATTAAAGAATCTTTCTCAATCGACCAAATTTTCGTTCATTTCACAAATAATTGTTCGGTGCGTGACTCTTGTGATTTACTTAATATTATTTTTTTTGCAAGATCCAGGTTTCCACATGGATGTCAAAAAACAATTCCATATTGTGTTCTCGAGCTGAGTCTGATGGACGGTCGAAATGTAGCAACCGTTGTAATGTGTATCACCAAGCTGCATCGGCATCTGGCATCGATTGTTTGAGGTTTGTGCAATTTAAACACAGGAATCTAAAAAATCTACATGACGTCATAAAATTTTTTATGGGGCTACATACAATTCATTGACGAAAGTTGCATGATCTTTGCCAAAAACGATTCGCAAAGTGATTATTATTTGCTATTGATGACAGTTTTTTTATATTTAAAGTACTTATTCAGCTATTCTGGAAATAGTATGGCAAAATTCTGAGAATCGCTGAAGTTTGTAGTTCACTATAGCTAAAGAAAAAATGTACCGATTCTTCTGTTACTCATGATTGACTGATCGAAAACAAAATCACTGCAACCGGTGCAGATATTTTACGCATGCATTCAAAATGTTTATACTGATAAAATTTTGACTCTACTCATTGTTAGAACAATGTTTATTTTTAATAGACTCAGTAAATGATAAATCAGTTCATACGAAAAATTAATAAATCAACATTATGAACTTGAAAGTTCATAATAGGGATTTGAAACATAAAACCAATTTTTTGAGAATAAAAAACATTTGATTCAAAACGAGAACGATCGAGGGGAGTTACGATCACATTTTTTAAGTGTAGGGAGTTACGATCACACTTTTTAAGGTTGCGATTGTTCACAGTGATGCAGATAAATTTTGCGCTCTGTTAGAAAGTAAAATGAATTTTATTGCATTGCCATGATGCAACTCTAAACGTCGACTTTTTGTCTTATAGTTCCAGAAATCAATTGTTCATTTTTAAAATAATTTAGAACAATATTGATGTTTCGAAAAATATTACAGATCATGGGGTGATTATGGACCAGCACTTCTAGATACGGCTCATAAATGTGTTATAAACAATATATACCTCGACACTGATATTTTGAAATGGATCAAACCTCTTGCCTTTGACGCAAAGTAAGTATTAAAAACAGCAGATAATATATTTTATTGTAAGCTAGGAATACATTCGAGACAGCAAAACCACAAAAGAAAATGAAATGGGTCTATTAATCAATCTGTAAACAAAAATATTTTTCAATGAGTCTCATCCATATTTAACTGAAAGAATGACTCAGTGTAATCTATAGAATGTGTTGAACAGATTCCCACAAATTGGAAATGAACTTTCACAAAATAATCAACAAAAGCGAACATTCAATGATCACTTTATGTACTCCTCAAAACGAAATAAAACGAAAAAAAAATTGTAGATTGAAATGGACTTCATTCAAATTATCGATTAGTTTCGTATTCTTCTACATCCCGAATTATATGAAGCTTGGATCCTGAAACTTCCGTTCGACTTTTAGCTGTGAAATAATATTAAGTGATAAAAATAACTTGTTGTTAGCTTACCGTGGTAATTTACTATGCAGCAATACATATTTGCGACGATGTTAACATTCCGTTCATTTGTTGGAAGAAAAATATTCTTATCCCTATTATTATTGTTGTTGCAAGGAAATCATGCCTCGCGCGCCGAAAGTTTCCAAAGACGATGCCATCGACGTGGTTAAAAATTTTGTCCAATATTTTACGACCAACGAGCTTCCAAAATATACGTCACAAGTGTGGAAGGATATGAGTGCACAATTAAAAAGCGTGTGGTCCGCGCACGACGTTTACATGGCTGTTCGAGAAGACCGACGAGGCATTCTTAGTACGGCGAGAGAAAAATTGGGCATCATCGTTATCCAAGATCCGAAAACTACTGTTGAATCGGAATCAGATCACGAAGAAGTTTCAGTTAACTTGAATAATTCTTGTTCAGCACCATTGAAGAAATTCGATCTACACCTGACTGAGGAAGAATGGGATGCGATCAAGCCGCGTGGCAAAGTTCAGTACAAGGGCAGAGACAAATATGTTTTAACCCCATGGGTATGGTCAAATACGATAAGTATTGCTCTGTGGCAGCAGCTTAAAATTCCTTGCGCTTTCTCGTTCAAACGAGCAGATGTTGCCTTGTCTTCAGACGAAAGTACCTACACAATAACGATACCAGGATCGTGCAAAAGTGAAAGATGTGGTAATATCCTCACTGCAACGGGCGAAAAACATTCTGCTCAAGATGGTCTAACACTTTGTGTAGAAACTCACGACACTCGCGGCATGTTTCACGAAAATATAAAAAGACCATTGAATGGAAAAAGAAGAAGAGAAGTGCAACAGGAGTTGAAAGTAGAGGGCTGCAAAAGATGGCAAAATAAACAAGCACGCCTACTCATGGACGAGGGTGACTCTGAGCCTCCGATCCTCCCAAAACAAGGTACTTTGAGAAACGCGAATAAGGAAAAGATAAACGCTGAGCTCGACGTGAAGCCAGAAGATGGAAGAGATCTTGTACGAACAATCGAAGATTTATCTCTAACAGAAGAATTTCAAGGACTAATACACAATACCGGTTCGAAACCCTTTTACGCTTTTTACAGCTCGCCTGCCCAATTGCACGCGTATAAGGAGTACTGTCGTGTAAATCGAGGAGCAGTTACAATAATTCTGGATGCGACGGGAAGCATTGTGAAAAAATTGTTACGTTCTGACGGTCAGTTCAGTGGACATATATCAAGAGACTCGGTAGAGTCTCGGGACAAGTACATTGGCAGCCTGTCGTCTGCTGGCCCGAGGCTCGCCGAGACTATACTTTCTCGAAACAAAACTTTTCGCGGTGGTGGGGGTAAAATCGAAATGTCATTTTGTTCATTTTCGAAGCTTATGAGTCGTTTGAGGCCGTAAAAATTGAACTGGAGATTAATTAAGAAATTATCTGTCGAATGAGCCCAAAATTAACTGGATTCGTGGCGTAATTGCTGAGAAAAAACTTTGCACGGGCTTAAGATTATGCAAAAGTTACTAACACATTCAGGATTTTGACGTATCTGTATACGCGTACTGACCGCTACAGACAAAGGCTCCGTGTCCTCCATGATCAGCAATCCTCGGTGAGAGAATTCTTGTTCCAACCAATGAGCGTTGAGAAAACTCCTCGGCCAATTATGTTGGAGCTACGAACTAGCTTGCGTGACGTACTTATATCGCGCTGATCGAAGGGATCGGCGATGACAGCTAGACGATATGGCTGCGCCCGGGTTGTTGTGCGTGTGTTTTCGCCGCGGTTTCAATTTTACGATAATTGTAAAATTACAGTTATTTGTGTATTCTCGAAGCATCGCGTGTGTTCGTTCGAGACCAGTGAATCAGTGTTTAAAGTGTGATATCAATTTAAAGTGTGTGGAAAGAATTATAAAAGTTTTATTTTTCGAGTCGGTCCGGCAGTGTCTGGGTTCGCGAGACACTCGATTTTCAAAAACAGTGCGGGATGTGCGAGTTTTAATTTATTTTGAAGCTCAGTGCAAGAATATAAGTGTTAAGCATTGAATTTATAAGATAAAATTATACGTCTGTGAAAAATATTCATTAAGTGTTTTCATTACCGAGCCGCGAGAAATATAGGTTAAGCTATAACTTCGAATCAAATATTTTATGTCGAAAGCACAATTATTGTGTGTTGTATATATACTAATGCATTCGAATAAAAAATCGAAATAAATGTGTGTTAATTAGAATTATTTTGTCATCATTATCTGATAAGCTGTCACATATCTCTTTATTCAGTTTGGTCGTGCCCCTCTGTCCATTTTTTTCCTTATCAGCATGCAATATATCAATACCAAAAGTGTCATCAGTTTATTGGACAATATGTGTGCTGTGCATTTGTACTTCTCCGCTGTCACTGCGGCAGCATGAGTTGAAAGATTTGAAACAAAAAGTCTTTAGTTTCTCATCAATAGATGGGATAAAAATGTCTGCTATTGTGATGTAATGGATACATTCGGAATTTAATAAATTTGTTTGGCCCAGTATGCTAAGTTATTCTCTATCCGCTACAGTTGTGCATAATGAATTCAAAAAGTTGTTTCAAAAAGTCTCCGAGTGCTCTTTTTCTAATGGTATCAAAATTTGTATCGCTGAGATGCAGCGGCCACCTACAAAGTTTGATAACTTTATCAAGCGACATGTATGTTGAGTTTTTCCACTTATCCCCGCCTGTGATTGTGGCATTATTGATTAAAAAATTTCTTACAAAAAGTCTTCGGCGCTCATTTTTGGATGCGATCAATATCTTTGTCCGCGGATTGCCATGGAGAAATCCAAAATTCTCATTTTTGTTAGACCCAATATGCGTCATGTTGGTTACTTTTCTTCATTAGATGTGTCATAATGAATTTTAAAAAGATGTTTTAGAAAGTCTGAGGTGCTATTTTTTTTTATATTATCACAACTTGTATCATCGACATGCAGCGGGTACCTACAAAATTTGAGAATTTTGTGAAGCGGCATGTGTGCAAACTATTTCGGATTCTAAAAGTACCGCATGAATTGATAAATTTGTTACAAGTCTTGAGCTGCTTCATTCTGAACAGGATTGGAATTGCTGTCTTGGAAAACCAATGCATGGATACGTCAAACATTTTTTAAATTCTATTGGGCTTGAAGTGTGCTGTGATTTTTTGTTTTCTCTCCTTAGTTCTGGCAGAATAAATTTCAAAAGTTGTTTCAGAAAGTCTTTAGGTGCTCTTTTCCGAATAGTATCAGAATACACATAATTGGAATGCAGCGGAATCCTGCAAACTTTGAAAATTTTGTGGATCGACATGTGTGCTAGCTAAATTATTTGCATGTTTGGCTCCAATTTGACATCATAAATTGAAACATTCTCATTCAAAAAGATTCCTTGTATATGTTCGCTCTGGTTCTCATGGAATTTGTTCCATTCGGCTGCTCATTGTTCGATGGGATCAAAATTTTTGTCTGCGAACGACCATGGTAACAACTGAAAATCCTGAATTTTATATTAAATACTCAATGTGCGCTATGATCTTTCGCTTTTCTTCTTTAGATGTGTCATAATAAATTTTAAAAAATGTTTCAGGAAATCGCCGGTTGCTTTTTTCCTGATAGTATTAAAAATGTTATCATTGGGATGCAGCAGATACCTACAAACTTTGAAATTTCTGTGAAGCGGCATGTGTGCCATGCATTTTCACTTTTTAGCTCCGATGGCATATGAATTGAAAAATTTGATCCAAAAGTCTTAGGCTACTCATTTCTGTTGAGCTTGAAGTCCGCTGTGTTTTTTCACTTTCTTTCTTTAGTTCTGACCTATTAAATTCGAAAAGTAGTTTTCAAAAGTCTTCTACTGCTTATTTTTGGGCTAGAATCAAAATGTAGATAATTGGAATGCAGCGGATAACTGAAAACTTTGAAAATTTAGTAAAGTCACATGTATGCTAAGCATTTCTACTATTCATCATTGATTGTCTGTGTATTATGAATGTGAAATATGATCATAAAAAGTCATCGGAAGCACAATTTTGGACGGAATACAAGTTTTTGGCTTCAGAACACAATGGATATTTCCAAAATTTTCCAATTTTGTTGGACTGAGTGAACATTACGTTTTTTCACTCTTCGTCTTCTACTTTGGGAAAATAAATTCAAAAAATTTGTTTCAGCAAGTCTTCGAGGGTTCTTTTTCTGATAGTGTGTCTGATAGTAGTTTATCATCATAATGCAACAGATGGCTATGGACTTCAAAAATTTTGTAAAGTGACATGAAGTTTCCATGCAAGTGTTTCTTGATTGACTTCGATTTGGCATGATGAAATAAAACATTCGGGCTTAAAAAGTTTTTTCCCATGGTCGCTCTGGTTCTGATTGCGTTAAAAGGGTCTAGCCGGATAAGATGGGTCAATCTGCCCCCACTGAATTTCGGGGCTCCAATTATTTGACAGATTCATCACCAAAAAAAATAAGCTTCTGCAAATTCATAGTTGTCTATATTGATTTCCAGCGTTTCTATGTCAAAAAATTGTGTTTTTTCCAATATTATGTTTTTTACACATCTGAAAGTCTTTTAAAAATCTGAAAAAATTCTGAAAAATCGGGAATACTTGAAAGTTTATGAAAAAACTGGTTATGCTTTTTATTCTTAATAAATTCCATTTTTTATGATTTAATCGTCATTTTTTTTAATCATTACAACATGCATCGACTCTCCTACTATGTTGGCAAAATTTGACACGATTCTACACTTCAATCTTCGTAGATTAAGATTAAAAAAACATTCAACATTTGACCTGCAACACATAAAAAAAAAAAATCACAAAATTTCACATTTTTTCGATGAAAATCCTTAAATAAATCATTCTTCAAGCTCAATTGATGAGCAGTAATGACTGCAGGTGCAATGACGCATAAAAACGTAAATGATCGGAATTTATTGTTTATTTCAGATATGATTCGCATATTTCAATATTTCAGTGAAATCAGAGACTGTTTTTTTTTTCAAGGCAATGATTTTATAGAGCGCATTATTTATGGACTCAGTAATAAATGATACTAATTCTCAATGATTAAATAAGAGGGATGTTTTATTTATGAGTTTTTACCGAAAAAATGTGAGATTTTGTGATTTTTTTTTATGTGTTGCAGGTCGAATGTTGAATTTTTTTTTTTAATCTACAAAGATTGGTGTGTGGAATCATGTCAAATTTTGCCAACATGGTAGGAGAGTCGATGCATGTTGTAATGATTTAATAAAATGACGATTAAATCATAAAAAATGGTATTTATTGAGAATAAAAATCAAAACTAGTTTTTTCATAAACTTTCAAGTATTCTTGATTTCTCAGAATTTTTTTAGATTTTTAAAAGATTTTCAGATGTGTAAAAAACATAATATTGGAAAAAACACTATTTTTTGAGATAGAAACGCTGGAAATGAATATAGACAACTATAAATTTTTAGAAGCTTCCTTTTTTTGGCGATGAATCTGCAAACAATTGGAGCCTCAAAATTCAGTGGGTGCAGATTGACCCAGCTTAACCGGCTAGACCCTTTGTGCGAAACTATGGCAACTGATGCAACTGTTCTCATTCGATTGTTTTCATAACTCATTTCAATTTCTTAGGCAGGATTTTGGTTTGAATTTGTCCGCTTCGTTCCATAAGTCGTTCCGAAATACCCATAAAAACTGCTATACGTCTCTGAAATTCAATAAGAATATGAGAACAACTGTCACCTCTTATTCTCATGGTATTGACTCCTTCAATGGTAATAAAGAATATTGAGACTTTACTTCGCTGTTGATAAAAATTGAAATTAAAAAATGCCTAAACATTTTTGACAATAAATCCGATGTGTTTTCTCTAAAAAGGCACAAAACTGATTTTTCAATTTTTTAATTATAAAACGTGAAAAATTTCAGAAAAGAGTTTTTTTCCATCTGAATGCACTGCAAGCTGTAACTGGAAACTGGAAGCGTAATACTTTTTATTACGACTATACAAATCAAACAAAAAGTTATTACTATTCAAAAATGTTTGTTCCATGAAAACAAAAATAGCTATAAACTTTGTAAAACATTCTGCGTACTCTGAACTGGAATTCAAATAGTTTGTAAATTCAACCATATTTTCATAAACCAATTTCCATTCAACAATTTTTTATTCAGCTCCCAGTTTCCGATTCACTTCGACCACAATTCTTAAAGGTTAAGTGGGTTAAAAAATGATTATCTTGAGAACAAAAAAGAATACTAAAAATTAAAAAAGTAAAAGGGGTTAGAGTATGAAGATGAAAGAGTGATAATCACACAATGTAAATTTTTTCCAAAATTTATTTGATAAAAAAAAACAGCGGTGCTTAACATTCGGTACTTGACGACAATAGTCCAACGAACATTCGGAAAACACTATCTGTTTCACAACGATTCTAAATCGATTGATGCTTAAAAAAAAAAAAAAATTGGATATAATTTAAAAAAATTGACCAACTTATCACCGTTTTTGTAGCGTTTTTCTGATAGAAACCATTATTAAATAAACGTTTCAATTGAACGGCCATTCTCAAACTAACGACAAATTATGATCATAAATTGAAAAAAAAGATAAAAGTCGAAATCGAGCTGCCAATTTTATATTTTCGATCCCAAATCGATTGGCATTAGGAAAGCATCGATTTAGACGAAATTAGAAAAATGTTTGCAAGTTTGACGCTTTCGAAGTAAAACTTCTATGGCAAGGAGAAGTCCGTTCCAGCGTGTCACGATAGAGCGTCACGAAATTTGACATTCAGAAATTGTTACTACAAACAGAATTGGCAGATAAAAAAAAAACATTTCTCACCGACTGCTCTCAAGGTTAGCACGTTACCACCTGCGCCATCTTGTGGCGCGCGTGCTAATGAGAGTACTCATATTTTTTTATACTTAAGCTTCATTTTCAGTCTACATTACTATCGTGATATTGACCGCCTTGTAATGAAATATCTGTTTGTTTTTGTAGGCCAATTGATTATCATATAACTCATTCATGAATATCACATACTACATGAATATGAGTACTATCCCGTTATTGATGCAATTATGGCAAAGAAGAAAATTTAACTGTTATTTTAATTCTTTGCGATTTGTATTTTCGTTACATGTCATAATTATGATAGAGATTTGATAACAAATAGCGCAGAAAACCTGGACAAGTACGTTGGTACAGTGATCCCTCGTTTCCATATGATATTTGAATATTAATTTATTTATTCCTCAGAGGAAAAAATAATTGTATACAGCCTCCATAAACGTTTGTAATGACCGAAATATTTGAAAATACTTCAGACAAAGGAAGGAATACCAAATCGCAAAAATCCCCTCACTGGGAAAAAGAACCTGGACAAGTACATTGGTGGTCCCTCGTTTCCCTATGATATTAAAAAAAAATCCAAAATGCCGGTTAGAAAACCTCAAAAAAAGTCACAAAATTAGTTAAGCTCCGTTGAAATATACGTGGCCAAGTACGGGAGTCTTTACTTATTTATGGAATTTTCGAATACGGTTGGATGCTGATACAAAACATAATAAAGTTCGGAACTACATTAGTGTCATCAACCAAATTGTAGACGTAAAAAAATTACAGTGGAAAAAAATTCTGACTGAAGTATTTGGCGAGTTCGTGATCATGATTGATACATTATGCTAATTCAATCGAAAAAACTCGCCAAATACTTCGGTCAGAATTTTTACGAATGAAATTTTTTTACGTTGAAAATACTTAAAAAAAAGTGATATCAAATGGCAAAAATCCCTCACGGGAAAAAACCCGGACAAGTACATTGATGGTCCCTCGTTTTCCGATGATATCACAAAAATTGTACAAAAATCCAAAAATTCACTTTCTTTATTTATTTCTTTGCATCTATTTGTACGGAAAAAATTAATTCAGACATTAGAAAGAAACGACATAGAATTGGTGTCTTACAATAATTAATAGTCGAAAAAATAACTAAAAAAGGTAGCCATTTGAGTTACGTGCAGCTGTAAAAATTATGATATCAATACGAGGACAAGTATTTATTGGTTAATGAGAAGATATCAACATCGACGTATACTATAAAATACTTAACAAAATTATTAACTTTTAATATCTGAAAATTGTGTTTAAATAAGTGCTAACGATACGTGTCTGGCCCATTACTTTTTATTATAATTGCTATTCAAATGGAAATCAAATTAAAGGTGGAACAATGTGTTACGTTTCGGCGGCAGAAACTTATAAGAAAATCAATTCTTCTCCGAATTTCAGGATGAAAACTCTGGTATCAAACACGACATTCGACGTCGATTCAATCGGAATTAATTGTGTTTAAATGCGTCTTAAGAGTACTTGTCCGGCCCATCACTTTTTATTCAAATTCCTCATTCAAAGAAAAATCAGGGGTTTCTGAGAAAGGGATCACAAGTATGTTCACGGAGCAAATTAAAAAGTGAAAACTACCGTTAACGTATAGAAACCAGGGACGACCTTGAATGATTGGAAATTTCTACAGAGCATAGTGTACAATTGCCGAGAAATGAAATTAACTTCCCTATAACAGACATGGGATTGTATTTTAATTCCATAAATATACAAAGTTTGCAAGGTGAAAATTACCAACCATTCAAAATCATCTCCAGTTTCTATTCTTATTCTACCCTTAAATTCTTTCCTCGGACTTATCAACTGTTGGTGAAAGCTTGAATTGCACTTTTCTAATCAATATCTTCATGCCTAGCTCTCAAGGACTCAATAATAAAATGAACGAATCAATATTGTTTTGTATGAAGTTTCCGTGATACGAAAACTTTTGATTGATATTGAACGATTTTTCTATGGCTTGCATTGATCTTCCAACCATTTACCAGTGTTAATTTGGATCTCTGACCAATAAATAGTAGCTTTTACTAGCGTGATAAGTTTTAATGCTCACAGTACAACTTCTCGATAATATAAAACTTTTTATTGCTTTAGTTTACACTGGAGAACTTGATGCTTATAATTTTCAGACTAAAGTGAAATTCAACCACGTGTAAACGTGTGAAACGTATAAGAGTACACGTCTATCCACGGATCTATTTCACTCCAGTCTGAGGTAATTCTGGGACGCGTGCTCCGGTGTGACCTAAGCTATTGCTGCGATGTTTTACGGAGTCGCATCTCAAGGAAATTTACAACCACCTAAGCCTTATATACGTGTAATTTTGTCAAAACTACGAAAACGATGACATCCCGTTCAAATCGACATTAAAAATGTTGTTTATGATACAAAGGTATCCTGCAATTCGGAGAACAATGATTTCCTCATGAAACTCTGCCGCTGAAGAATACCAAGGCTCAATTTTTTATTCGATTTTTCTTTGAATGAGGAATTTGAATAAAAAGTGATGGGCCGGACAAGTACTCTTAAGACGCATTTAAACACAATTAATTCCGATTGAATCGACGTCGAATGTCGTGTTTGATACCAGAGTTTTCATCCTGAAATTCGGAGAAGAATTGATTTTCTTATAAGTTTCTGCCGCCGAAACGTAACACATTGTTCCACCTTTAATTTGATTTCCATTTGAATAGCAATTATAATAAAAAGTAATGGGCCAGACACGTATCGTTAGCACTTATTTAAACACAATTTTCAGATATTAAAAGTTAATAATTTTGTTAAGTATTTTATAGTATACGTCGATGTTGATATCTTCTCATTAACCAATAAATACTTGTCCTCGTATTGATATCATAATTTTTACAGCTGCACGTAACTCAAATGGCTACCTTTTTTTAGTTATTTTTTCGACTATTAATTATTGTAAGACACCAATTCTATGTCGTTTCTTTCTAATGTCTGAATTAATTTTTTCCGTACAAATAGATGCAAAGCAATAAATAAAGAAAGTGAATTTTTGGATTTTTGTACAATTTTTGTGATATCATCGGAAAACGAGGGACCATCAATGTACTTGTCCGGGTTTTTTCCCCGTGATTTCTATATTCAATCGTCATAAACTTTGAAAATACGACGTTGGCCGTCCATCAGATGTTGTCCGAAACGCATGAAACAGACATCCTAATATACTGGCTGCTGCAGTGGAATCGTAGAGGCGCACCTGTGCCAAATGTAACAATTACCGATTACTCTCGAGCTCTGATTGCAGCCTTGTGTTACGTGTATAATCATGTGACGATAAAGGTGTATGTTGAGATGTTATTCGTAATTGCTGTTAATCCTCATCAACCTCACCTCATCAAAATAGTAACGCTTATCAGAATAGACGTTGCACACCTGATTCACATGGTTTGTCGTTGGAAATGTTTTCAAACAATCCAGCAAAAATGTATCAAAGAGTTCTTTGTTCGGTGCGTCTCCCTGATGACTGAAATGATGATTGAAGCACAGTCGATTGCAGAATTTGGACAAATTTTCTATCTCACATGTGTAGTTGGTCTCCAGCCATATGAAGATTCCGAAATCGATATAAACGGCGTACAAAACACTAAAGAAGCCAGAGAAGCATTGGAAACCTTCATCGCTGATCGTAATATCGAGGTTGATATCGAAGTCGCTGAAATGCAAAATGGAGTCGACGAAATTGAAACCGCGTTTTCTGATGGTTTCGGTCCAAGCGAAAAGGTCAGTGATCCAAACAACGACGATAAACCAAGTACTCTAACGGAATGGTTGACGCAGCATTTGGAACGCGCAAAGGTCAGAACTCGAGAGGGTAAAAATCTAAACCCGTTTTACTTACCCGATTTCATCGATCAACTATTTTCGTTGGCAAAAGAATTTCCATTATGGTCACACGCGGTGATTCCGAATAACGCTAAACGAGCCAGTTCAGCTTGTGTAGAAGGGCATTTCAATGATGTCAAAACAAGAATTTTCAAAAATACGTCTTTACCAATTCGGGTCGATAAATTCATCAAAATTCACATTCGTGACATCATAGGCGAAACACTGCTCTTCTCGTCAAAACTCATCAATGTCGATCAAAGACAGCATCTATTGGCGGATTTACAATTAAAAAATTTGATCAACGTGGAAAATTGTCATGGTGAAAAACAAACCCGCACTAAACAACAAAAAAATGAGAAAAAAAAAATTTTGAACGTGAACGATCCGGATTTGATGGCGCAAGAAAACTGGCGAGCAAAAGCCTCGAATGAAAATGTCGACAATCTTATTTCGAGCGACGATTCAGCTGATGACGTGCAGAATCTTTTGTGGTACCAATATTGGAGAGTTCTGAAATGCTCCCTGCCACCGATGATTATAACATCGATTCTACAGCGGAATTATCATCTAATCACATTAATTCGGTGAACAACAGTGAACTATCTGATCACTCATACTGCAAAAATCTCGAATTAGACACATCGCAAGTGAAATCGAAACCTGAATCCAGCAAATATTTCAAGTCTTACCCAGAAATTAGACAAGTGAATCTTCTCACCGCAAAAACCAGGAAACCCTTCCTGTTGCCGAATGGGTCATTATCCAAACTCCCATCGAAGATCGAAGGCAAAACGGTTTTCATAAAATCCACGTGTGGTTTTGATTCTCTAGCACATGCCCTCATGACAGGTGCTTTGGATGATCCTGAATATGCAACTGTATTAAAAACTTCTTCCAACGAAACGATGAAGTTTGTTTGGAAATTTATTAATACCGGCGTAAGCAAAGTAATACTCCAAGACAGAGGAACGCTTTTGAAAAGTATGGGTTATTCGTATAGCCCTGAAATTAGTACAGAAAAACGAATTGTCTCATTTTCTATGGATGTCACCGACAGCATCGCTAACATCACCAAAAAAGCGCTAGATACGTGTCCTAGTGTATACGTACAAGAAGTGTGTCCTAAATGCCCTCTTCGAGGCGATATCAGGAATATGGAACAAGCACTAATTTTTCATCCGGAGATTTATAATGTGTACTGCAAAGGATGTAAAGGCACGTTGACGCTCCATCACAAGCTAAATTTTCATATTGCTATTGACATGGATATTCGTGAGGTAACCGCTTCGGGCGTGGCTAAGAAAGGACTCCGGTGTAAATTAACGGATATCCCGACAATCCTCAACCTTCCGATTGATAACGAGTTACGAGTTACATACAGGTACGTTCGTTTGTTAGATGCAGCTTAGGTTGTTATCATTTTTTTTAGTGATACAGGATGAGACAAAATATTCTTTGATAACTATAACTGTTCTACTCCGATGACTAAACAATCGATTTCGATAAAATACAGTACAAAACATTTTTCCTCAGTTATCGAGTTTCTGTTATGGGATTCCTTATCTTATAGCATATATTTTTTTATCAGTGCATAAAAAGGTCTGTTAGGGAAAAAATTACTTCTTGATTCAAATTGCGAAAGGACTTGTTTCTTGTTTTCAATTTGTAGAAATGAATATTGTTCTGTTTTCGGTCAAAGCGTACAACCGAAATTTTGGATAACGTAAATAGTGTTTGTGGACGCAGTTTCTCAAAAATGACCGCTATAATTACTTTGAATTTTCTTCAATAGAAAGTTTCACATCCCATCGGTAGCAACTTTTTTTTTCAAATGACCAAACAGTCATCTGCGTAAAAACTTCTTTAAATACCATAAAATCAATGGAAAAACTGTATATTGGGGAGTTAAGTGTATTTTTTAGCCTTTTTCAATTTTATGGAAATAAAACAATCAATTTTTTTCTAAAAAAGGAAAAAAAAATGAAAATCGAGCGTGTATGGCTTCATTTTTTCAAAGCACTAATTGTTATCTAAAATTTAATAGATATTACTATTTGTTGCTAATTGATATAAATAATTAGGTTAGTTGCCATCGTGTCATTTTCTTCTGATCATTTCGTCACACATTCTCGACGTGCGAGTGGTACCTGGCAACTGTTCAATGACATGGCTAAAGAGATAACCCGTTCCAAAATCAGTGAGGATATTGAACCACATCTGGCCTTCTACATTAAACAGCATTAGCAGCAATTGTGAGTTCTCAAAACATCTTGATGAGGTTCAAATATGACAGAAAAAGAATGTGAGCATTTGCGTGATTCGCTCTTCCTTGCTACTAAGCTAGAGATGGTGAATACAAAAAGAATTGAAAAATCGTACATTGTTTGGAAATATACCGTAATAATGCAGAACAGTTTTTTTCATTAATAAAAAATTACTCATTTTTACCTAATCGGCTGATCAAGTTTGGATTCAAATTATACTCTCGGGGTATTTTAAACTTCAAGTGCACATTGACAGTTAAAAGCCGTTAACTGTGTAACTTGTGAAGGCTAATAATGCCATGATTTTATGTTAAACAGCCGATGAGAAAAACTCAAGAAAGTACTCTAAATTATTTCGGTAACCGGAATGTTTGAAAAAATTAAGAAAATAAATTAATTGAACCTATTGTTCGGAAATTATTTAGTGATAAAAAAATGATCAACATTCGTGAAATTTTCTCCAGATTTTTGAATCGACATCGACCTAGAAGTCCGTCAAAACCGTCAGAACTTGGCAGCAACATTTCCAGAGACACGTCGAGTAAAAAATCTAGTCAATACAACACAAATATATCTACGAGCGATGGAAAGTCGTTGAACGAGGTTGAGCTCGAGGAAATGTTTCAGGAATTCGACAGCGAGATAAAAAGCGAAAATAGCATTAATGCGATCGATATCACAAAAAAATTGTGTGTTCATATGAATACATACATATATTATTTTTTATACATACGTCGCTTTGAAAGAAACATGACATGAAAACTCAAGAGGCGTATCATATCGTCTTGGAATATTAATAAGTAAAGAATTATAAACTTTGCCTCTATCTACAAAATTCCAAAAGTATTACGGTTTAAGTTACTACAAAACTGTTTCGAGACAATGTGAAATCCTACTTTCGTGCAACGCAACTCCACGAAACTCCGAAATCATTCCATCACATCGTCTCGAACAAAATTTCAAAAATATATATTTCCTATATGAACGCAACAATATTTTATTTTTATATTAACACCGAAACGAATCGAGTCTCGTTTCTCGCGTTATGCTGTACTGATAATATGTAAAAAAATAAAGATAAATACAATATAGTCATGTTGGAATTTTCGGAATCCTTTACACTCAAATACATTCCCAGTTTTTCTGCAAAACAAGAAGAATGTTTCCTCATAACGCCTCCTGGATCCGTACTACATCACATGCTAAAGCATACTGTACATATATTTTTTCTAACGCTGCTTAAATGTATCATTGATATGCCTAAAACCTTCACGTTCTTCTATTCTTCTTACTGGGTTTCTTGAATTGTCGTATTTTATTTTATAACCAGGAGACTACGTTTCTTTGAAAATATGTAATAAATATTGGTTACGAAAGTTTTATCATCTTTAATTTTTCATCTTCGAATCTCGTACGCCAGCATCTAATCGGGAATAAGCCTATTTCCAATATTCGATTTTCATAATTTATCGTTTTTTCATAGCATAAAAAAATCGTTCTTCGTTTTGTTAAAATAATATTTATGAGTCTATGATAAATCGTACGTTTTTGTTTGTATTTGAAATCGCTCGAGAAGTCCGTCATAAGCGTTAGAACTGGACAGCAACGTTCCCGGAAACGTGAAGTTGAGTAAAAAAATTATTGGATACGAAACGAAAACATCTACAATGAAGATGGATGGAAAGTCGTTGAGCGAGGTTGAGCCTGAGGAACTGTTCCGAGGATTCGACAGCGAGTAAAGAGCGAAAATAGCATTAAAGCGATTGGAAATATTCAAGAAACTTTTACTAGATTCACGAGCAAAGTGAACAAAACTTTGAGCAACGGAAATCCAGAAAGGAATTTATTAATTTCAAGGATGGATAAGATTACGAATTTTTAGTCCTCCTTGATTCAACAGCGTTTCGATTGCCTCGCGTATTTGTATCAATATATACATGCACATTCCGTATTGACGTTGATATTTTCAAAAATTGTTATGTCCTTATAATCGGCTTTAGGAAGAGTTCTTTGTTGTGGATGAAATGGCTTGAACTTTCTTCGTTTATTTCCCATCATTTCCATGAATGACAGTCGAAACGCTGCGTGTTGTAGCATTGTCGAGGGTCAGGGCACACGGCGACTTCGATCGTGGCGCTAATGGATAGATTATCGCAGGGCTGCTCACTATTATTCTCCAGAGGAGGATCAGCTGGGGATCCTTATCCCCAGTTGATATTTAAAAATTGAGACAAAGGAGGCCGAGGTTGTGCCAAGCCGGGAGTCTACGAGGACGGTGAGAATCACAATAAAAACTGTAACAAAGGAAAAGACGGAATCAAAGAAGAAATTATGAAATTTAAAAATAATTGAATATTCTATTTTTATATCCAATTTTCATTCGATCGAGTGTTCTCAATAAATTTCAAATTTCTAGAAGATACCGAGTCTCAAATAATAAGGGTATTACGAATCCGAGAAATGTCATCGTACACGGAACTGCCGTCAAGTGAGGAAGAAGCGTAAGAAGTACGAGCTGGAAAAATCGTCCGTCCTTGAGGCTACATTATTTCTATTTCCCTACAGTTACAAATCAGATGAATTCACGTGGGAAGTTTTTTTAATTAACGTATTTATTATGGAACACTTACGTATTTACAAGAAGTTGGTCGATGTAACACAATTTGTAATATAAAACTTATTGTACATGCAACTATCAAGTAAATAAAGCAGTCTTAACTGGAAAATTGTTATTAAGTAATTTTACTTTCATTTACTTCTGATTTAGCTAAATAAAACTGTAAAATATTTTGTCCACTATAGCGAAAATAACAGCCCACAATCATGGAAATTTTGGCAATGTAATAAGATGAATTCTTTGGACTCCGCTCCATCCCACCGCGGCACCATCTCCCATGAACAATCTGTAACAAAATATAAATGACCATGATAATTATCATTAATGTATGAAATTACTATCATAAAATATAGATGGATTATTTTCTCATTCGTAATAAGTATACCGTGGGATGATAAATATGAGGAGTTGGAGAAAGGAAATTTGTCGATAAACCGACTACAGAATCCTTGGCTCAAAAAGCCGAAGTACTTCTACACAGACTAGAATACTGTCATTCAGGAATACCACTGATAATTTGAGAAAAAAATCTGGGAAGGATTACAGAAAGAAGACCGAGAATCTGGAATCGAACAACAAAAGCGAGAGCTGGCTCGAAGGGGATGCAAGGCAAAGTTTGCGCACTCCAATTGAGACAGTATCAAACTCACCGCATTTTGGATGTGGATCAGGATAGAAAGAATTATTAATGAGGGTCATTTAAAAACTTACCGGTGATAATTCCATCCGTCCAAGTAATTTGTGGTAAAAACCTTTCCTTGACATATGCTGAGAAGCGTAGATCCCATTACTCGCTGCAGCTCATCAAGACGTGGCTGTCAGGGGATTTCAAGATATATCAATAAAAGTTTGTAATAATTAAAAATGAATGGGAGGAAAGCTTAATAGATATTCAAGGACTGGGAGTACCGAGACGGAAAGAATATTTTGAAAAATTGTAAAAATTCAATTTTTCATGAAATCAAAAGTAACAGTCTGGGGATTTTGGGGTTAGACAAGATGAATTGGAGATCGATCTCCAAATTCCAAGGATAGGAGTGCATTTTTTTAAGAATGAATAAGGAATATTATTAATAAATGGGATGAAGATTAAAGATATGACACAGACACCTTATCACCTCGCACAAGAATGCATTGACAAAAACGAAAAACATTGTAGTTGCGACCTGATACTTCACAAACTTATAAAACACACGCGAACGAAAAAATGTGAAGCCTCGAAAAAATCACAATTTGCTGTTTTTATTTAACTATCCCGATTTCAATATCGGCAACAAATGCGAACGTAAATAACATACGAAGGTGGCCATGTTGAACACGTTTGTACTTTATTCTAGTTTTCGAAATAGTTTTCGCAACAATCTATTGACTACCTATCGATTTAATTTAATTGTTCGTGACCACTGAACGATTCTACATCGATTTAGCGCTTGATCTAAGCGATTTCATGAAAAAATAAAAAATGATCGGCCAATTGCACCCAAATTTTATTTATTTAACTATCAGACAACTAAATACTACTAAACATTTTAATCGTACTACTAATCACCACCATACGATTTTCTTTCGATTGAGACTTATTAGAATAAGATCGGTTGAGTAATAACCATTTTGACCGGCTAAATCTAGCCGACTGGTTGGAAAAATCGAAAATAGTTTTTTCAAGTTATTTATAAATCTATTGACCACTCAACGATACAATTCGCTTATTCATGACCACTGAACGATTCTACATCGATTTAGCTCTCGATCTAATCGATTTCATGAAAAAATAAAAAATGTTCGGCCAACTTCACCCAAATTTTGTTTATTTAATTATAAAATAACTAGTGACCACTAAATATTTTAATTAAGGTACTAATCACCACTCAACGACCACTGAAAGATATGATTAATAAAAAATTGGAAAAGCTTAAATTGTCCGGCCAAGTTTACGGAGGTTGGGAACACTGCTATTTCGAAGACCTTTTCATGGTCTCCAATATCCTGTGTTTAAACTTGTTTAAAATATTATCATCAATACATAAGTAGCATTTCAAAATCTAACGATTTTTCAAAGTATTCCTTCTATTTTCCAGTGCCTCATAATACGTCCCAAATCTGTTTCGAGGACCTTTATATGCTATTCAATATCTTGCGTTGAAACTTGTACAATATATTATAATCGATATATTATAGCATTTAATGATCTGAAGATTGCCCGAAGAATTTCTCTTATTTTCCAACACCACATACATATCGTCCTAAATCAAATGATTTTATATGTGTTGAAAACACTGTTGTTTCGAGGACCTCTTTATGATATCTTATGCTGAAACTTGTACAATATATTGTAATCGCTACTTCAATATCAATAAACTATCTGTGAAATTAACATATACCTTATTGGATTACTCGAGAAAAGTGTAGGAAATATAACTCATGTAAAAAATATGGCAGATAGAAAATAAAGTCAATGCTGTTTTTAGTTTTATATACGCATTGGATTTATACGAAAAAAGACAGAAACCGTGGTTCATCAACACAGCCCGCAATAATCGTTTACATTAGATAATTTTACCACCCAGTTTTGGAAAAATTCAACCAGAGTATGAGGAAATATTATGAAAAGTTATTACTGATAGCATCATATTACCTTTTTACGGTGTTTATCTGGTTTGTAGAACACCCGAAATCTAGATTTCGGGTGTTCTACAAACCAGGCACATTGAAAGCCATGTCATTATCGGAAATAATTTATATTTTGCCTATCTGTCTCTTCTTGGTTAAATTTAATATTTGCGATCAATAAATATTTATTTGTGTTTTCTACATTTTTTGAGAAAAAACCATCGATGATACTTGTTAGAAATTTTTTACATTCCTCTGATATTTCATCTGTTGCAGAAAATATAGCAATACTGCGTGAAATTTGCCGAAATTTCAATAATGGTATACCTCAAATCAGAATTTTATCGACAGTCAGATATGTTACGTCATCTCTGGGGGTCTCTGGAACACTCCATGGATTATCCAGACCCGATAAACTCGATGAAATACCTCAAACTAATAGCATCAATCCTGAGAAAGTTGTGGAATCGATTGTTGACGACCAAAATAATAAACTGGGCTCGGGGATTTTTATACAAAAACTAAGAGAAGACTGTGTCGATATGAGTCAATGTGGAGAAGTTGGATCCGTCGTGACAATAATAATGGCAGAAGAAACGACCACCGAATCGGTGCAAAATGTCTGCATCCCTGGAAAGCAGTCTTCTGAATCACCAATTTATGGTGTGCCAGCATCTCCTAGGCTACGATTCGATGGACAACAGCATTCAGTAATATTGTCTGATTCAGCCGCAATGGTTGAACTCAACAAAGAAACAAATACGGCTCAAACCAATACATCGCCCATATACGGGTGATTCATAAAGACCTTCGGACCGGTTAACCCCGGGTTTGGGACAGTATTTTGAACAGAACTACCGAGCCGATTTTGATTATTTGCAATATTTTTCAAATGGGAAGCATTAGAATGTGGGTATTTTGAACCAATCAGAAGACCACATGCCGCCATGACAGGCGACGCCTCTCAAAAGGGTAAAATTAGGGGCCAGAAGAAGGCGTTAAACAAAATAGAAACCATCATTTGTTTGACAGGTGAGCAAAGGGAACTTTCATGCAATAAACATTGATAGTTCCTCGTGACATTAGCCTCACTTGTCAGAAAGCCCGAAGATACTGAATGAAATGGAATGTCAGAGACATTCTTTTTTTCATGGTTTCGTCAAAGACGTGAAGTTTGCGTGCAGTCCGAGGTGCTGTCGATGAGAGTTTCGAATACACATGATGAAACTCGACATAAATGCATTGTAAAAAAGTAATGAAAAATAATGTATTAATAAAATTGAAAAAAATGTTGTTTTGAGGGGGATTTTTTTAATACTCTTTTAGCATGTAGTAAAAATGTGTCTCTTCTACTATTTTGCCCCAATAGTTTGAAGTTAATGGTTGACGCAGAAAATTTTGTGTCTTTGAATTTGCTATTTTTTTAATACCAAGCAACAAAATTAGCAGGAAAAAATTACCATTGCGCAGAGATTAATCGAAAACGAAATACGCTCGTCTCAATTATTGCTTGGAAACCTTTAAGCATTAAGTGGAGGTGCTTTCGGTAAATCTCTCGGAGATTGTATTTGAGATTTATTTCTAGATATTTCCTTAGACGTGCTACGTGCTTCGGATAAATCTTTGGGAGATTTACTGGAAGTATCTCCAAGCAAATATCTCCAGAAACATTTCTGGGAGATTGACCGGAAAAGTCTCAAAAAATAAATGAAAAATCGACAAGAATCTCAAGCAGAATCTCCAAACGATTTACCAGGTAAATCTCCAAGAAAATATTCATCGAATTTCGCAGAGATTCTGTTATTTTTGGGAGATATTTCTGGAGATATTTGCTTAAAGATGCTTCCGGTAAATCTCCCAGATATTTTGCTCCAATTTTTTTCGAGATATTATCTCGGAATTTTCCTGATGAATCTCCTAGAGATTCTGTTGACATTTTTTTGGAGATGTTTTCTTGCAGACTCACCGAAAGCACATCCAAGAAAAAATGTTGATAAAAATCTCAAACAGAATATTTGGGATATTTACAGCCAACATGCCCAAGAAAATATCTCCAGAACAATCTCTAGAAGAGTCTCCGGGAGATTCATCCGATGAACGTCTAAAAAAATATCTAAAAAAAAACTCAAACACAATCTCTGGGAGATTTATCAAGAAAATCTCCGAGACAATATTTCGAAAAATAAATCAAGCAGAATATCTGGAAGATTTACCGGAAGCCTCTTCAAAAAATTATCTCCAAAAATAACTCGAGCAGAATTTGTGAAAATTCGACGGATATTTTTTTGGAGATTCACCTGGTAAATCGTTAATAGATTTTGTTTGAGATTTATCTCGAGTTTTTTTTTTACTTTTCCGGTAAATCTCCCAGAGATTCTGCTTGAGGTTTTTTTAGAGATATTTTGTGGAAAATTTCCCTGATAAATCTCGCAGAGATTCTGTTTGAGATTTTTCTGGAGATGTTTGCTTAGAGGTGCTTTCGGTAAATCTCTCAGAGATTCTACTTAAGATTTATTTCTAGATATTTCCTTAGACGTGCTACGTGCTTCGGATAAATCTTTGGGAGATTTACTGGAAGTAACTCCAAGCAAATATCTCCAGAAACATTTCTGGGAGATTGACCGGAAAAGTCTCAAAAAATAAATAAAAAATCAAGAAGAATCTCAAGCAGAATCTCCAAACGATTTACCAGGTAAATCTCCAAGAAAATATTCATCGAATTTCGCAGAGATTCTGTTATTTTTGGGAGATACACTGCCGGTCAAAAGTATGGAAACGCTTTTCGTAATTTCGAACCGCACTAAAAGTTCGATTGCTCTGCCAAAAAAGTAGTTATTCCAATTTAGCGAACGGGCTTTTGAAAAGTACATATTCAGCTTCGTTCGCACTTTTTAAAATATTTTTTACGATTTTTTTTGGACCCAGTACACAGTTTTGAACATGGTCGTTTTTCGTCTTTTTTTTAGCTGTTCAAAATTAGGCGCAGCATCCATGGAAATTTTTTTCCATGATTTTTTCCATAGAAAACTCAAAAGAGAGAGCACAAGGTTCAATTTTGTTTTTTATAAAGTTTCGTGCGATTTTTTTTTGCAAAAATATTCCATTTTTGTATAAAAAAGACCATTTTCAAAAAATTCGGCGTAACAAAGAAACTACAGGGTTTTAATGAAATTGTCAGGAGGATAAGAAGTTGCGTGCGGTCATACTGGATACTCTAGAATTTTTTCAGAATTTTTGTTCAAGATTTTTTTTTTTCATAATTTCTCGTCGAAACTTCGATTGAAAGGGTGGCTTAACTCGAGAACCATGAAGTTTAAGGCAAATATCAAAATAGAAAATGTTTTTATTCTTTAATTTTCTCTTCGCTCGAATTTTTTCAGAATTTTTTTCAAAATTTTTTTCAAAATTTTTTTCAACCAAAAAATATTTTTTTCTTTTTTTAATCAGAAATTTTTTTTTAATTTTTCTTGACAGGACAAACAATCGAGTCTCTTACCTTATTTATACTCATTTTTCATCGAAAAAACCGCACATCTGCCGAGGATTTATGGCAAAAGGTGCAGAAAGCTTGGTCCAGTCGAGCAGGGTCAAATTGATAAATTAATCAATCGGATGCCGCGACTTGTACGAGCAATGATCGCAGCCAAGGGCGGTGTTTCCGATAAAAAACGAGTATAAATAAGGTGAGAGACTTGATTGTTTGTCATGTCAAAAAAAATTGAAAAAAAATTTCTGATTAAAGAAAAAAAAATTATTTTTTGGTTGAAAATTTTTTTTTTTTTAATGTTGAAAAAAATTATGAAAAAATTCGAGCGAAGAGAAAATTAAAGAATAAAAACATTTTCTATTTTGATATTTGCCTTAAACTTTATGGTTCTCGAGTTAAGCCACCCTTTCAATCGAAGTTTCGACGAGAAATTATGAAAAAAAAAATCTTGAACAAAAATTCTGAAAAAATTCTAGAGTATCCAGTATGACCGCACGCAACTTCTTATCCTCTTGGCAATTTCATTAAAACCCTGTAGTTTCTTTGTTACGCTGAATTTTTTGAAAATGGTCTTTTTTATACAAAAAAGGCATATTTTTGCAAAAAAAAATCGCACGAAACTTTATAAAAAACAAAATTGAAGTTTGTGCTCCCTCTTTTGAGTTTTCTATGGAAAAAATCATGGAAAAAAATTTCCATGGATGCTGCGCCCAATTTTTAACAGCTGAAAAAAAGACGAAAAACGACCATGTTCAAAACTGTCTACTGGGTCCAAAAAAAATCGTAAAAAATATTTTAAAAAACGGAAACGAAGCTGAATATGTACTGTTCAAAAGCCCGTTTGCTAAATTGGAATATCTACTTTTTTGGCAGAGCAATCGAACTTTTAGTGCGGCTCGAAATTACGAAAAGCGTTTCCATACTTTTGACCGGCAGTGTATTTCTGGAGATATTTTCTTTAAGATGCTTCCGGTTAATCTCCCAGATATTTTGCTCCAATTTTTTTCGAGATATTGTCTCGGAATTTTCCTGATAAATCTCCTAGAGATTCTGTTTTGGAGATGTTTTCTTGCAGACTTACCGAAAGCACATCCAAGAAAAAATTTTTATAAAAATCTCAAACAGAATATTTGGGAGATTCATCGGGAAAATTCCGAGACAAAATCTCGAAAAAAATTGGAGCAAAATATCTGGGAGATTCACCGGAAGCATCACCAAGAAAATATCTCCAGAAATAACTCCCAGAAATAACAGAATCTCTGAGAAATTCGACGAATATTTTCTTAGAGATTTACCTGGTAAATCGTTTGGAGATTCTGCTTGAGATTCTTGTCGATTTTTTATTTATTTTTTGAGACTTTTCCGGTCAATCTCCCAGAAATGTTTCTGGAGATATTTGCTTGGAGATACTTCCAGTAAATCTCCCAAAGATTTATCCGAAGCACGTAGCACGTCTAAGGAAATATCTAGAAATAAATCTTAAGTAGAATCTCTGAGAGATTTACCGAAAGCACCTCTAAGCAAATATCTCCAGAAAAATCTCAAACAGAATCTCTGCGAGATTTATCAGGGAAATTTTCCACAAAATATCTCCAAAAAAAACCTCAAGCAGAATCTCTGGGAGATTTACCGGAAAAGTAAAAAAAAAACTCGAGATAAATCTCAAACAAAATCTATTAACGATTTACCAGGTGAATCTCCAAAAAAATATCCGTCGAATCTTCACAAATTCTGCTCGAGTCATTTTTGGAGATAATTTTTTGAAGAGGCTTCCGGTAAATCTTCCAGATATTCTGCTTGATTTATTTTTCGAAATATTGTCTCGGAGATTTTCTTGATAAATCTCCCAGAGATTGTGCTTGAGTTTTTTTTTTAAATATTTTTTTAGACGTTCATCGGATGAATCTCCCGGAGACTCTTCTAGAGATTGTTCTGGAGATATTTTCTTGGACATGTTGGCTGTAAATATCCCAAATATTCTGTTTGAGATTTTTATCAACATTTTTTCTTGGATGTGCTTCCGGTAAATCTGCAAGAAAACACTTCCAAAAAATCTCAAACAGAATCTCTAGGAGATTTATCAGGAAAATTCCGAGACAATATCTCGAAAAAAATTGGAGCAAAATATCTGGGAGATTAACCGGAAGCATCTTAAAGAAAATATCTCCAGAAATATCTCCCAAAAATAACAGAATCTCTGCGAAATTCGATATTTTCTTGGAGATTTACCTGGTAAATCGTTTGGAGATTCTGCTTGAGATTCTTGTCGATTTTTTATTTATTTTTTGAGACTTTTCCGGTCAATCTCCCAGAAATGTTTCTGGAGATATTTGCTTGGAGTTATTTCCAGTAAATCTCCCAAAGATTTATCCGAAGCACGTAGCACGTCTAAGGAAATATCTAGAAATAAATCTTAAGTAGAATCTCTGGGAGATTTACCGGAAAAGTAAAAAAAAAACTCGAGATAAATCTCAAACAAAATCTATTAACGATTTACCAGGTGAATCTCCAAAAAAATATCCGTCGAATCTTCACAAATTCTGCTCGAGTTATTTTTGGAGATAATTTTTTGAAGAGGCTTCCGGTAAATCTTCCAGATATTCTGCTTGATTTATTTTTCGAAATATTGTCTCGGAGATTTTCTTGATAAATCTCCCAGAGATTGTGCTTGAGTTTTTTTTTAGATATTTTTTTAGACGTTCATCGGATGAATCTCCCGGAGACTCTTCTAGAGATTGTTCTGGAGATATTTTCTTGGACATGTTGGCTGTAAATATCCCAAATATTCTGTTTGAGATTTTTATCAACATTTTTTCTTGGATGTGCTTTCGGTGAGTCTGCAAGAAAACATCTCCAAAAAAATCTCAAACAGAATCTCTAGGAGATTTATCAGGAAAATTCCGAGATAATATCTCGAAAAAAATTGGAGCAAAATATCTGGGAGATTTACCGGAAGCATCTTAAAGCAAATATCTCCAGAAATATCTCCCAAAAGAACAGAATCTCTGCGAAATTCGATGAATATTTTCTTGGAGATTTACCTGGTAAATCGTTTGGAGATTCTGCTCGAGATTCTTGTCGATTTTTTATTTATTTTTTGAGACTTTTCCGGTCAATCTCCCAGAAATGTTTCTGGAGATATTTGCTTGGAGATACTTCCAGTAAATCTCCCAAAGATTTATCCGAAGCACGTAGCACGTCTAAGGAAATATCTAGAAATAAATCTCAAATACAATCTCCGAGAGATTTACCGAAAGCACCTCCACTTAATGCTTAAAGGTTTCCAAGCAATAATTGAGACGAGCGTATTTCGTTTTCGATTAATCTCTGCGCAATGGTAATTTTTTCCTGCTAATTTTGTTGCTTGGTATTAAAAAAATAGCAAATTCAAAGACACAAAATTTTCTGCGTCAACCATTAACTTCAAACTATTGGGGCAAAATAGTAGAAGAGACACATTTTTACTACATGCTAAAAGAGTATTAAAAAAATCCCCTCAAAACAACATTTTTTTCAATTTTATTAATACATTATTTTTCATTACTTTTTACAATGCATTTATGTCGAGTTTCATCATGTGTATTCGAAACTCTCATCGACAGCACCTCGGACTGCACGCAAACTTCACGTCTTTGACGAAACCATGAAAAAAAGAATGTCTCTGACATTCCATTTCATTCGGTATCTACGGGCTTTCTGACAAGTGAGGCTAATGTCACGCGGAACTATCAATGTTTATTGCATGAAAGTTCCCTTTGCTCACCTGTCAAACAAATGATGGTTTCTATTTTGTTCAACGCCTTCTTCTGGCCCCTAATTTTACCTTTTTGAGAGGCGTCGCCTGTCATGGCGGCATGTGGTCTTCTGATTGGTTCAAAATACCCACATTCTAATGCTTCCCATTTGAAAAATATTGCAAATAATCAAAATCGGCTCGGTAGTTCTGTTCAAAATACTGTCCCGAACCCGGGGTTAACCGGTCCGAAGGTCTTTATGAATCACCCTGTATAACGTACAAGAAACAGCAAAGAGTTCCTCATCATCTTCACTATTGTTCAACGAAGATGATGTTGGCAGTTCTTTGAAATTATCAACTTTGAACGAAAGCCCTCCACGGCGTGTTTTGCAATACCCATACGTCGGTTCACTCGATGCCTCTGATTTTGATGGACAACGGAGCTTAATAAACTTCTCTCATCTTGCGAAGACTGCACAATTCAACACAGAAATAAATCTGACTGAAACAAACATAAAATCAAAAGATTCTTTAGAGCAACCAGTTGTTTCACAATGTCCACAATCCATTCACAGAGATAACATAGGCGATGATTTAAAATTATCAAGCTCTAGTGAAAGCACTCCACAACATGTTTTACGGGACGCGTCTATACATACACTCGATGCACCTGATTTTTATGAACAACGGAGTTCAATAAACTTCTCTGATCCTGCGAAGACTGCTGAAGTCAATACAGAAATAAATCCGCCTCAAACTAACAGAAAATCAAAAGATTTTTCAGAACAACCAGTGACGGATTCTTCACAATCTCCGCAGCCTATTCGCAGAGATAATATCAGCGATAATTCGAAATTATCGACTTCAAGCCAAAGTTTTGTACTACGTATTCAGCAAGACTCGTATATATGTTCACTCGATTCACTTCATTTTGATGCAGAACATTGTTCTGCAGACACACAAGCTGACACACAATACGAAGATGATTCAGAACAAGTAATGAATGATTCATTTTCGTCATTGGACGAAAACGATGAGGGCTGGTTACTCAAAGATGTTCAGTACACTGTAAGTCATTATACAATTAGTAACTTTCTTTCTATTATTTCATTTTTTATATCATTTCCAGATAGATCCATTGCTCGATCAGATACTTTCAAACGTAGATAACGAAAGAAAAGATAGAGAAAATCTCAAAATTGTCGACGACGAAAATGAAGCAGCACAGACGATTTAAAAAGCGAGTTCTGAGTGTGAAAAAAACGTGGTTGATGGAAATATACGAAGATCGAATAGTTTTGAGAATATTGCATCATCACCAATTCTCAAACGAACGTCCGGAAGAGTTTCATTGCCTCGACTTTCTTCGGCGATAGACGATGATAACGCAGACCAAAGCTTCGACGAAAACATAACCGATGAAGATTACAATCCGACAAATGCTTCGAGATCTTCAGATGAATCTGAAAATTCAATAAATAGCAGTAAAGTCAGTGCTAGACGCAGAAAAAATAGTTCATCAAACAAGTCTGCTAACTCAACAGCAAATGATCCTGAGCTGTTAAATATTTCTAACATAGCAGCGAGGGGATCTGTGGATGATACAAATCTGTCCGTGCAAACATCAAATATAAAGAAAAGTGCAAAAAAATATTTTTGCATTTACTGCCAGAAACGTTACAGCAAACTTGCGCGGCACCTTCAGAATGTCCACAGAACTGAGACGGACGTCAAAAAGTTTTCGACTCTACCGATAGGTGTGAATTGGCTTCATAGTACATTACTGGTTTGGTTTGAATATTTCATATTGATGAATTTTTATACATAGCTGCTTTCTTATTTCAGGTTCAAAAGAGCGCAGAAGTGCAATAGATGTATTGAGAAACAATGGGAGTTTTCAATTTAACACTGATCCTCAATTAAATACTGGTGAGCTTTTGGTATGCCGCCGACCAAATTCAAAGTATAAAAGAACCGCTAAAAATTATAAGACTTGCGTAAGCTGTTTCCAATGTCATTCTGTACTAAGTATTCGACACCATTACGCGAAATGTCGTACAGATGGTATCAAGGATCAGCGGTCCATTTTAGTTCTTGGGAAAACTGTAGAGGAGCGCTTACATAAAGAAGCGAGTGACAAATTAAGACTGAAAATTTTTCCTCTGCTTCGAGAAGATGACGTCGTTCGTCTTATCAGATACGATCGACTACTTATCATCTGGGGAAATAAATTATGTGCAAAATACATTGCGCATTATCAACATGCTATGATTCGCTCTAAACTACGCAGGATGGGTAATTTGGTTCTCACAGCAAAAGTCGTTAATCCAAACATAACGGACTATGCATCGTTATACGACCCAAGAGTATATGACGATGTCGTGAAGGCTGTTCGCATCGTTGCTCGTTACAACGAATCCGAAGGTAAATTCGGATCACGGAGTCTTGGAATGAATCTAGGCACGTACATCAAACAGGTTGGAACCATCTTGGTCAACGAATACGTAAAATCAGAAGAATCCGAGAAAGAACGAAAAGTTGAACAGTTTCTCAAAATTTTCAAAGTTGACTTCCCCATAGACATGAACAACACAGCCCTTGAAACCCAACGTAAAAACCAGCGTCAACGGAAAAGCAGGAACGAATCGTTGAAACGATATTGAAAACCAACGTGCAACATTTTTGGTGCTATTCCTGCCATTATTTTTTATTAATTTATTAGCGTCATCCTTTTTCTAACGATAAAATCGTGATTTCAAAAACATGAAATGATAATATACATGTTTCCTAGCCTGGGACAGGATATATGGAGCCATTTTTGTTTCGAAGTACTATATATTCAATTCGCAGCAGGACAATGCGGTTGAAACCTATTTTTCTCTATTTTATCTCCATGACTGATTTATGATTTATAACTAAATTTCACACAATCACTTTATAATTTACTATCTATCAAAAAAATATACTTTCAGAACATCGTGATCTTTATTCACAAACAAAGTAGCCCATTGGTCATACACAGATTATCGAAAATAGATATGGTGATTTAACTTTGCGATAATAGCTGAAAGTGAACTAAATTTCACAAAATCACTTTATAATTTACTTTATATCAGAAAAACATACTTTTAGAAAATGGTGATCTTTATTCACAAATAAAGTAGCCCATTGGTCATACACAGATTGTCGAAAACAGATATGGTGATATAACTTTGTGATATTAGCTGAAAGTTCAAAGATATGCGAATATATTTCGTTATCGTAGATTAAATGATCTGTTGTAAAGACTGTTTTTCTAAAGTTTTTTTTATTATTCAGTTATATAAAAATTATCGTGCCAAGGTAAAAGTTCAGAAAGGATCAATGCAGTATAAAAAAACTGCTTTTTGTTTTATTACCTATGGTCTTTTATTAAGATTTAAGCCATCAGCTGATGCGGTGCTCTATAAAACGAATATTGCCAACAAAACTACGACGAGCTGTACGAATGCACAGTAGCACGAAGGATTCGTATGCTATACCGAAGATAATCTTCATTCGTATGAAAGAAACCACAACGATGAGAAACATCGTTGAAAATAAGAAACCAAAAAGATAACGAAGATATCTATAAAATTATCTATAAAAAAACTTCAGTAGGTCATATGACTACGTTACGGCAGCTGTAAGTTATGGTCAGATACGTATGAATTGTGGGTGATCATAGAACGAGCAGGCTTCAACAATTACGTTTTTGATATTTTTTTTTTATTCTTATTTGAAAATTTTTAAGAACTGATATTTATATGCCTCTACTTATGTCTCAACACATAACTCAAGTCTCCATTATGATGAAAATTTGAAAAGAAACAGTTGATTCATTTAGTGATTTTTTGCCGATAAACTGATGGACGCCTTCGATATAATATTTGATAGCCTTGTACGGAAGATTCTCAATATGTACGACCCTCGTATGTATGCATCGTAAAATAATAAAAAAAATTCAAGATGGATGATATTCATTGTTTATCTGTATGCACTGTTTTAATTCTATACGCTTCAATTATTTTTTAAGATTTCACAATTTTTACATTTTTTTCTGGTACAACATGTTGATTGGGTGCGTTTGATTTGGGTCTCCACCGTATTTGATGCGTTGAAAGCGTTTACTTACCGTTCAGCTTGGCACTGCAAACACTCACTCGAGTTGAGGCGGTTGCGTTTACCGCCACATTTATCAAAGTCGAACGCGAACAAACGCTTTCAACGTTTTAAATTTTGTCAGCGTGCGAGTTGAACACGACCCTGGCGATGACGCGCTATGAAGGCACCCTCTATTTTGAGCAATGCATTGGCCGCCCTATACGACCTTACGACGCACCTTAGTTGAGTGTCGACCACGCACGAAGTAAGACCGTACATTTAAAATGCCTGTGCCTCAGCGAAATCAAGTATCGTATATCGAGGTGCGTATATCAAGTATCGATATAATCAAGGTGCGTATACTATGCTAAAACTTTAGAACAATTTACCAACAAATAATCACCATATCGTGAATTGTCGATGTCCTGACAATAAATAAAAAAACCCGACAAAATCATGAATTCAGTGTCAATTTTTTTTTCTATCGTAATGAGGCAAAGTTTTGCTTTTGTTGGAAAATTGTTCTCGCAGCGTTTGGCACCTTTTATCGAACTATGTCATTCATTATAACTAGTACAATTATACAAAAATGCAGATGGCCACGGTGCTCCCCAAGATGAACTGATATCAATAATCGAAAAATTCACGAGACATGAGAACAGCGTACGAGCAGCCATTTATCGCCAGCCGATAAGACATCCAGGAAATTGTTTGAGGAACCGCAATGTCGAAGAGTAACGGTTCCGAAAATGTGGACGATTCAGAAAGACCCGATGGTGACAATAGTTATCAAGAATTATGAAAGGGAACCTTAGCGAAAAGATCGCTCAACTATCTGAACGATGATTATGAGAAACCGTGAAAAAACTTTTGAAAAACTGTTCTTTTATTCCTAAATTTCTGCTTTTTCTCGAATTGTTTAGCCATAAACTTCGCAAACTAATGTAAAAAAAAAAAATACGAATAAAACCTAAGCGTGCTGTTATCGTTTCATTCTCTACAACATTTTTGAATTTTGTTTATATATACAACATCACGAAATATTCCTAATCAATTATCGTTAAAAACTTTAAGTCACCAACACGCCCGAATGGAAAAAAAACTGTAATTTAATCTATTTGAAGACCTTTCGATATTCCACGATGATATTAATTCCTGCATGGATCATGTTTGACTAAAGCTATACTTCGATAATGTGCGATTGACCAAATGAGAAAACGTAAAATGAAAATGACCAAAACATTCCCGACAAAGATTTGAACTATATTAATATGTATGAGTTCTAATCGAAATTCTGTTCAAATATAAGCATGACAATACGGAAGGAATCGCTGATAACATGGGTTCGTTCCAAATTTCTTGGTACAAGATCATTTTGGAACATCATGACATTTAGTTAGTCTATGACATTTAGATAGAAAATAGCATTTCAGTTCAATTCCGCAAGTTCTCAAAAAAAAATGCCAGGTAGGAAATGACTTTACTTTGATCTTTTCGAGGACCTGTCAGTCATTCTAAGTTTTCATATAATTTTTCGATTATGCCCTAAAATGGGTTTGTTTCAAGCACCTTGGAATAAGTTTATGCAAAAACATCGAGACCGATAATCTACGACGTATCGTTCGAATAAATTGCTGCTCAATATTTCAAGCAATGAGAAAAACCATCAATCGAAAAAATACTGAAATTTGGCCATTTCGAGGATTTTCTAGTTATTTCATTCGGTTTATTTGTTACCCTAGCTAAAACATTCTGTTCCAGGTTTGTTCTAAGTCTGTCATTCTGTTCACAAGTCTGTTCCAAGTTTTTTTTTACACAATAATGTTTAAACATAAAGATAGAATAAACTACGACATCCAGCTCAAATAAATTGCTGCTCATAATCTCAAGTCCTCGAAACAGTTGCCAGGTGAAAAGATACTGTAATTTGGTCTTTTCGAGGACACTTGTGCTATTCCAACAGTAAGATGTCATATAATTTTTTATTACCCCACAGAATGGGTTTTTTTCAAGATCCTCATAATACGTGAATGTAAAGACCGATAATCTGCGACATATCGTTCAAATAAACTGCTGTTCAATATTTCTAGTCTCCGAAAAACCATCAGTCAAACAAATACTGCAATTCAGTCATTTTGAGGACTTTCTACTTATTTCATTCGGTTTATTTGTTATCCTAGTCAAAACATGAGTTTAATCGAAATCAATTGTTATACGATCATGTTTAAACATGAAGATACGCTAATCTATGACGTACGATTCAAACGAATTGCTGCACATAATTACAAGTCCTGAAAAGTGCTGCAGTGTGAAAAAATACCGTAATTTGGTCTTTCCGAGGACCCTCCAGTTGTTCTTTCAATAAGATGTCATTCAGTTTTTTATTTATGACACAAAATAGGTTAGTTTCCGATCCTCGTAATACGTTCAGGCAAAAACATCGAGACTGATGAAATACGACATTCGTTCAAATGAATTGCTGATCAGTATTTCAAATACTCAGAAAGACCGTCAATCCAACAAATACTATAATTTGGTCATTTCGAAGACTTCCCAGTTATTGTATTTGGCTTATTCGTTATCCTAGCCAAAACATGAGTCTCTTCCAAGCTTATTTTTATACGATATTGTTTAAACATCAAGATATGATAATCTACGAAATATCGTTCAAATAAATGGCTGCTCAAAATCTCAAGTCTTCAAAACGCCAAAAAGGTGAAAGATACTGTAATTTGGTCTTTCCGAGGACTCTTCAGCTATTTGAACAATGAGATGTCATATAATTTTTCGATTATGCACTAACATGGGTTTGTTTCAACCATCTTGTAATAAGTTAATGCAAAAACATTGAGACCGATAATCTACGACATATCGTTCGAATAAATTGCTGCTCAATATTTCGAATCTCCAAAAAACCATCAGTCAAACAAATACTGCAATTCGCTCATTTTGAAGACTTCCTAATCATTTCTTCTGGTTTATTTATTATCCTAGCCAAAACATGGGTTTTTTTCCAAGTTGATTGTTACACGATAATGTTTCAACATCAAGATATGACAATCTATGACATACGGTTCAAACGAACTGCTGCTCATAATCCCAAGTCTTCAAAAGCGCTGCCAGGTGAAAAAATACTGTAATTTGGTCTTTCCGAGGACCCTAATATATATATTATATATTATATATTAATATGTATAATATATATAATATAATATATATATAATATAATAATATATATAATATAATAAGATGTCATTTAGTTTTTTATTTATACCACAAAGTAGGTTTGTTTCAAGATCCTCGCAATACGTTAATGTAAAGACATCGAGACTTCCCAGTTATTTTATTTAGCTTATTCGTTATCCTAGCCAAAACATGAGTCTGTTCCAAGCTTATTTTTATATGATAATGTTTAAACATCAAGACACGAAAATCTACGATATCTCGTTCAATTGAACTGCTGCTCAATGATATTCAATTAGAAAACAAAATGACCTTAATCGAATATTATTTCGAAATGCAATTCGGCAACAACTCCTCCAAGTCTCTGATAACTCTTCTGCTGAGAACATTTTCGTTTGAAAATGTCCATATTCTTCCATTTTTGAAAACAGGCCAACTCATTTCATATTTCTTCCCTAGAGTACGTGTATTTCAAATTTCCATAATTTCATTCCGTTATATGGTTAAATATATGTACAATGTACATCATACAAAAGGGTTTTTCAGAAATCATAAAAAGAACTTTTTCCATATGTTTATGATCTGGAAATGCGGTTAAATGCTTTGTCTCCTAATCTCTCGAATTCCAATCTGTCTCTCTCGAATAATTCAAATACATGAGACAGTGATAAATAATATGCATGAGCTTTTTTCTGTTCAAGCTATATTATAATATAGCTTGCTCTTTTCCTGTTCAAAATGTAGTATTCTCTGTGATAAAACTCTGATTTAGCATAGTTAACAATTGACGCTTTCAAAATAAACGATGGAAGGCGATAATCTCTCTTATTCATTAAATTTGACTACAGGAAAACATACTCGAAGAACATGGATAAATATTCGTCATTCTTTGTGTGTTTTCGATTGATTCCAATGCAATGGAATGACATTGAATTGCACCAAATATGACTATTAAATATCCGTGTTCTCCTTGTCCCTGTCGTCAAGATGGTTCCAACTTAAAATTCTGGTTACTGTCAGGACAGTTTTGTTCTGGTAAATGCTATCAAATGTCAATTGTTGACTGCTTTCAGGTCACTTTTGTTTTATCGGAAGTAATTGTAAGGAGTTTTCTGTCCTGACATTGATCTAAAAATGCCAACTTAACTTTCATCATTGCAGTGTAACGTCGAATAGATATATTCCTTCTACATTCATTTGTGGTCTTCTTCATTAATCAACTCGAAAAAGGAAAACATGCTTAACGATCACGGATAATTATTGGTTATTTTTTGTGGATCTTTGATTTCAACACAATATAATGCCACCATTATATTGCGGTTTGACACCATTTTTTAGACGTTACAATCACTGATTGATTCTGGGACAGTTCCAACTTCAACTTTTGGTCATTGTCAGGACGTTTTTGTTCTGGTAAATGATATGAAGCAGTGTTTGTCAGGACGTCTCAACTGTTGATTGCTTTCAGGTCAGTTTTTTTATGGAAGGTGGTTTAAAGGACCTTTCTATCCTGACATTAATTTTTAAATAATACCTAAACTTTGATTATCACAGTGCAACGTAAAAGGGATGAATTTTTCATACAATTTTTTTGTTTTTTAATTGATAAACGAGGGATTTATTTACTTTTCCCCCATAAAAATTATATTCAAGATTGTTATAAGTGACCCAATATAAATTAATAAAATCTTCTGTGATTATTGAAGACAATCTAATAACACAAGCACACTGATCTACCACTTGTTCAATATAGCGATATCAAAACACAATGATCACCTGAAATGTGCAAATTCGTCATGCAAAACGGACTGCAATGTTTTATTTCACGAACAATGCATTCATCAGTCGTATCCATACTTTAATTTATGTTTTTTATTGGGATTTCCCACTACTAATTTCAAGTGAAGATTTAAAGAATCTCTGTTAAAACGCAGAAATGAACAAAAACATGGGCAGATGAAAAGATGCGAATATTTTTCAACTTGAACGACAGAAGCACAACCATTGTTAATATGGACAGATATTGAAACAAAGCTGTCCTCTTAGCAATTAAAATTTGAAAATGAAGTGTCCTTAACGCAACTGAGTTTAAACGTCCTGACAAACATCACTCTATAGCTTTGACTAGAACAAAACTGACTTGATAATAACCGAAAAGTAGTGAAAATGCTGTCCCGAAATCATCCGTAAATTGAAACGTTCTCAGAACCATCGCTACATAAGATTGGAACATACCATGATGCACTCTGATATACTAATAGTTTTTCAAGTTCGCGGGCTGTTATTGGTATTATCAAATTAATAACCTGCAATAAGCGCCAGATAAGAGAGTAACGCTGTTTGGCATTTGTTTTTAAGGCTGAAATAGCGAGTTTTCTAATAACCATAGTTCAACAAAAACCGCAGGCAAAAGTGAATACTTTTTTTCACATGTATCTTTTTGTAGAATAGACTGGGCACGGCCATGGGATGTGAAATAATTAGTTACAATTTATTTAATTGGTTTCAAAAGTTTTATTCTGATTCTATTCGCAATATATACATGTAGGAGAATGGGAAGCACTCTCCAAAAATATTTTTATTTCCATAAATAATAAAATTGAAAGCGCAAAGAAGAGAATGTTTGGATAGTATTTTTGAACTTTGTTTTCTATCACATATTGAATTGAAGATACTGGAAAGTCGGAAAATAGAATATGCCAATGAATAACTTTTCAATAAGAAATGTGATTTGAGCCGAAAAATGAAATATTCATGCTTGTTCCCTACTTTTGGCGAATTGTAAAATTGTTATAGGGGAGAGGTGGACACTGCTCAATTATTAACCACTTTCAAATATTTTTCGAAAAACTAAATAGCGGAAAAATGTGATCAACGTTTATGTTTAGAATTTCAACCTTTTTTAAAATCCAATTGTGCCTAAGTTTTCGAAAACAAAGTTATCTCTTATTATCCACCATCTGGTACTATCAGCATCTGGTACTATCAGCATTCCCCCCTTAGTAAATTCGTATATACAGTACATGTCCAGTTTCAGGCGGGAGCCTGGAGATTCCCTCATAAAATATTCGTGTAATCTGTTAGAAATGGCCCTTCAGCGAATCATATTCGTACCGCAAATATATCCCTGATTAATAAATTATATAGACCGTTGAAGTTGCTCTTCTGAATTCTACATTTGTTCCATTTATTTTTTTTCCCTATATTTTCGATAAAAGCACTGCAAATTTTTACCCAAGACTTATCAAATTCCTTCATCTCTCCGTCTGGTGTACTCTATTAATTATAAATATTCTATGTTACTTACATAGTCAATAGTTTCGAGTGTCAATATTTTATTTAATGTGATAATTAAAACTTTTGATCACCAATCGTATTGGTATACATGAAAATACTTGAAATTTACGAAATAATTTCTTGAGGGAGAACATTTTATATTTTTCATTGCATTTCAACTGTGCGAACACAGATACTGCAACTTCAAGTAGATGTCAGGACATAATAGTCCTGACAGCTATTACTAGTTTGGTATAAAATTGAGCTGTCAGCGAGCAATAACTGGAACGTTCTGATAACCACCGCTTCATAACTTTTATCAGGACAAAACTGTACTGATATTAATGGAAAGTTCAGCATAAACAGTCTTGGAATCAATGATTGAAACGTCCCAATAACCAGCGTTCTATCAAATCGAATTCATAACACGCTGTGTGTAAAAGTAGTCATAACTGTCCGAGTCGTTTGAGAATATTTTTCTCTCATAATTATATCAGCTGCTATATTAATGAGGCAACAGAGAATTGTCGTACAGTTTCTGTTCAAAAATCTTTGAGTGTAAAGTATCATGGAATCATTACATCATTGCATTTTATTAATTCACAATACATTGTCCTGGAACCAGCCAGAAGTTAAACGTTTTAACGAACACGGCAACATCATTGTGATGATATGCAAACACACATAACTTCAAGTCAAGGTAGTAAATCCATCTGTTTTCAAAATTTGTTTGTCGAATATATATCAAATAGCAGAATATTGGAGGATGATGCGGGTTAACGTATTTTTGAAATAAATTTCATTTATTTCCGGACGTTTTCCATGCCAATACTACTCACAACTCTCAACTCGATGGATTTCAAAAGCGGTATAATTTGAAAAAAAAAAAAAAAAAAAAAAAAAACCATTTCGGATGAGCGTTTGATTTTTGCTCATAAATAACGCTGATATTAACCACAATGTATAAAATATTATTTATTTTCGAAGAAGCGGTGTGTATAAGGACGGACCCGATAAGTATCAAGTGTTATAAAATTATGTCTTTTGGAGAAGGCAAATTACTAGGACAAGTCCTGACAACATACAAATTGAACAAAACTCTTATCAGGACAGTCCTGAGATGCACCAAGTGTCCCAGCAATATGCAATAAACAATTCAAAAAGTCCTTAGGTCAACCATCTCTCAAACATATAGATATATACACAAAAAAAATAAAAATAAAATAAAATTTTTCTTTTTCTCTCTTCTTTCCCCGAACAAACATAAAACAACCTTGGTATAATTCAAATAATTTCTAAATTTGTCTGAAAACAAAAAGAGAAAACCTTTTTTTTTCTCTCTCCAAACTCGCAGCCTTTAATATCGACCACACATTACCACCCTTATTGCATTATACCACATTTTATGGCTTACATCGCACATAGACTTTACGAACTTACCAATATTTTGAAACAATAATTAAATAACGATATAAATAAAATGAATTTCAAACAAACTGTCAAATAAAACAAAACCGAAATTTAAAATAAAATCAAAACAAACTCAAAACAATTTTGCTACAAATCCGAACAAAATTCAAACAATTTCTGAACAAGATTCCGAATTACCCGAAATTTGAGAAATTAAGACAAAATAGTAACTAATAAAAAAAATAATAAAAAAAACCCTCATTTCCTCTTCAATTTAGATAACACATGACACACGTATAAAATCTTTTATTTTAATCCGCGTTTTTTTTCTCTTCTTTTTCTGATATTTCCTCCTTTTTCACATACCATAAAGCGCCTTTGCAAATCTCGACTTTCCTAGAGCAATCTCATTCGGCTTGCGACCGTGCCACGTTAAAGCTGGTGATACCGAGTCCTTCATCGCGTTCTTGAGAATCTCATTAGCCGTTTCGACCAAAGTATGGCCACCCAGTGAACCCAAGTAACTTATCTGAGGAGTGAGAAAAATCAATGGCATGGAAACAGCTGTGAAATAAACTGAAATAAAATGATTGTCTACGAAAGGTAAATATTCTTTGAACGTACGATGTTTCTGTATTCTCCTTCGGGGATATTTTCGAAAGCGGTCACTTCCTCGGGGCTCGATAAGGGCAACGAGTTGGGCTTGCTGGGGAAATCCGTCAACATTTCGCGCTCGTACAATCGCCGAAGTTTGCTACAAAATACGACGAAAAAAACACCTATATCGTGACCGTTTTATTAATTGCGTGCGGCTTGCAGTCATTGCAAGTAGGGAATCTTTTGCAAATTTTCTACGTACCGCAATTCAGTTTCAACCAATTTTCGAAGCGACCTGAATAACCAAGAATAGAATAAGATCAAGAGCCATTTTCGTGACGAAAGACGTACAAAATAAGTCGTTCATCAAAATGCAAACTTACTGTATCTCGCTGATCGCGAAATCCACTGAAGCTTGTGATGCATAAACAGCTGGTTGATTAAATTGCGTCCACGGTTGAGGTGGGTTGTGCCATTGATGTTGGTAAGGGCCTGATTGAATCTGATGCTGTCCTTCGTTTCCGTTAGCGTGTTGTCTAAACCTGCTTTGTGTTTCCGTGGTATCTTGCCGTCTCGTGAAAATTTGACCGTTGCTCGTCGCGGAAGATGTTCGTGTCGCGGTTGCGTTGTGATTTTCTTGTGGTATTATTGCATTACGTTGCAGCGAAATGTGATGTTGATGCCGTTTTTCGTTGTAATGAAGTGACGGATGTCTTTGTGGTGTTGAGTTACCTTGCTCTGACGGGTCTTTATAAAGTGGTGCTACCTTACCTTGCACGAACGAATCTCTATGTAGGGGTGCTACGTTACCTTGGATTGTCGAATCTCTCTGCAGTGGTGCTACGTTGCCTTGCATTGACAAGTTTCCTTGTGGTGGTGCTTCGTTACCTTGCATTGACGGGTCTCTATGTAGTGATGCTACGTTACCTTGCATTGTCGAATCTCTCTGCAGTGGTGGTACGTTATCTTGCATTGACGAGTTTGTCTGTAGTGGTGCTTCGTTACCTTGCATTGACGGGTCTCTATGAATTGACCCTACGTTACCTTGCATTATCGGATCTCTCTGCAGTGGTGCCAAGTTACCTTGCATTGACGAGTTTATCTGTAGTGGTGCTTCGTTACCTTGCAATGGCAAAATGTGTCGTGTATGTAATTCTTTGCTTTTCATTAATGGATCATCGCTATGTTGTGAATGTTCGTTGCATTGCAGTGGCGGGCTGCTCGGCTGTGATGCTCCGTCATCTAGCAGTAACAGTTCACACTGTTGATTCGCTTCATTGCGTTGCAAAAACGTTCCATTTTTTAATGATGTTTGGTAACTATTTGATTGGCACGTCAAAAGCCCTGTCAGTTGCTCGTATCGTTTCGGTGATAACTGCAAACGGCGGGAAAACGAATGAACTTACTCAGTTTATTCGTTCGATTCGAACGAATGAAGTCAAGTTTTTGTTCGTATTCGAACAAAAATTCGAAGTTATTCAATAATCAACGACGGGTTAGCGCTTCGTTATAGGCACAACGAAACATTTATCCATCATTGATCATTGGATAATAATCATGCCTGTTTTTCAACTCACGTCCACGTGATGATCATTTTCCGCGAAAGTAGGCAGATAGTCAGATGGTGGCCCGTGAAAATCTTCCATGGTACGTCGAATTTCCGCTATTCCCTGTTCCTGCTGATTTGCACCGGCGTGGTCACCTTCTCCTAATCCCCCATGCGAGCTAACGTTACTTTCTTCCGAAGATGTAGTTGCGTAAGTGGGAATGTAGTCTACAAGATGCGAGGGTGGACGAGCGTTCCGCGCGGGGCGTGTTCGTTCCATACTATGTACAGAAAATAGAAAAAACCGCGAGTATACATATACTTATGACTGAGGACGTTGGGTCATCGATCATGCAATAATCGGACAATAAACGAACTTGTGGCATACATTCAAAACTGTATCTCACATTTGTACTTCATTCATCTCCTTGAGTAAGGACTCGTTATTATGATTAATTGAGACTTTTAAGGGCCTCGGAGGTAAGAGTGGCGACACAATTTGTAAAAACATGTCCAAGACAACTGCTATACTACATGCTAACAAACGAGTAATAAGTTTTCAAAATTGTTTTAGGCCAATTTCAATGCACCAATTCAACGCACTGGTATAGTGAATTTTTACCGAACCCCTAGCCCCCTTCGCGACCACTCTTGATCCGTAAAAAACGCGATTTGATCTTAATAAGTAGCAAGAACGTTCATAGCAGCTACTATGAATGTTCCATCGACCAGCAATTCCCTACCATTTTCGTCTGTACGACGCGGCATCCACAGAGGCATTGCGTAACATTTTGCGAGAACATCGTCAAACTTCACCGTGTTTATGACTTCAGAAAGTGTTTTGCACTTAAAGAACCCAACGTCGGTCGACGGAACCCCTACATCGAAGAATGGTTCTGCGGATTCGAATATTCTTACCACTAAACAAATATGACTGTGATATCTTATTATATTTTCAACCATGCCAATTCTAGAATCTTTAAGCAAGCAGTAACGGTTACGTTTTTTGGTACTCAAAGATATCTTTGGACTTTTCAACCGGCGGAATTGGAGAACATGCTCAACAATAGTATCGTGTGATAGCGGCCCACCATTATGTCGATCGAGTGTGATCGAAGCTCGATTACGGTTCAAGCGAGGACGGGAATCAACTAATTGTGCACGTTCTGCCCTTCTGTTTGCTATTTGCTGCAGAGACAAATGCGGCTTTCTGATACATCTGCGAAAATATTGGATAGCATTCTCATACGGGAAGGTGGAATATCCGTCTGCCGGGCCAAAAACTTCTACATCGTCGACAAGATGCAATAATCCGTGAATGTTATAGCTGGCAAAATTGTGACCATACAGGCGTGCGCTATCCGCGACAAAAAGTTTTATTGCCATTCTTGCGTATGCCAACTGCCGACGAGAAGGATTGATGGAAACTAGAACACGGGCAGCACTGCTTAGAAGAAGAAAATGATTATACAAATCCGTTGGCAAGATACCATAGAGTACAACCGGCCCGGAATACAATAAAAATTGTCGAAACTCGGTTGCCTTCCACCGGGCATAACGTTCCCACGCACGAGGGAAACGCGCGAACTCGCTGGGACACCAATCATATAAATATTTTAGCCTTTCGGAAATTAATAAAACGTCCCGAGCACATAGCTTAGCCGCTTTTGAAAACTTCCCGTCAATCCAAGCCATGAACAGTCGCTTCATCAAACCGAGATATAACAGATGCATAACATCGAATGGAACCTGCGTTACGGGGCCCATTGGAAGGTGAGCAATGGGACTCTCCGCGGCATGATGATGATCATCATCCAATTGGAAGAAATATTCTTGATCTGTTCTCGGTTCATTTTCAATTTGCTCGTAGGACATGCGATCACCCAAACATTCACCAGCGATAAAGCACTTGGAACAAGGAGAAGTTGAGCTGTGAGTCTTGTGACACAATATCATAGCACGGGCAGGTGCATCAGCGATGAACGCTCGGATGACGAGAGTATGCCTTGATTCTTCGTAATCAATTCCCCCTTGTGCTACGAGTCGATTTACGTCTTCAACAAAAAGTCTAAAAAACTCCATGGCGCTTGCAGGTTTGTTTGGTCCTCTATAAATGCCTATCACCCCTACCGACGAGTTTTCGATGTTTGCGATCCTACACTGAATAGGCCATATTACATTGTTACCCGAATCATCGAGACTAGCTCCGTCCGTATTGAAATCCATCTCCAAGTAAGCAGGAATCTCATCTATTTCCATCGAGTCAAGAATTTCAGTGATTGCAGATTCTAATCCCAAATGAAGATATTGCCCTGGGTGTACGTCTACCAAATCGACCGACTTGCGCGGAGTTTTCAAAAGGGTTTTCACAGATTTTGGAAGCGTTGAGAAACATGAATATCTTTTCAGCTGTTTAAGAAGATCATTTCCAGCACGGTGGCTAATATGGTTCACGACTAACCACGAGGCCAAGTTATTACGAAAGCTATCTCTGGGCTCTGTAACCGATGTTTCTGAAAATTCAGACTCTTCACTAGATTCTGTATCAAGAACCGACCACGTTTCAAGACTACCATCTTCATCGTTGTCTTCGTCTATACGGACGCTGAGATTTGAAACACTACTTGATGCAACTGTGATTGGAGACTCAGCTCGTGACACGTTTACCGGGAATGCATCAGGTGAGCTATCAATTGATACATCGAACAAATTTTCACTCGTTAGATCGACTTCTAACAAAGGGTGAGTACGCGCTTCAATTTCTAATTGACGAAGCCTATTTTTTCGGATTTCCGTTTTAATTGCTCGTTGCTGCCGTATCGACAAAGTTTTAAATGGCTTTCGTCCACGAGACCGCTTAATGACCCGTGGCATTTTACAACTAATGGTGCAAAAATAAAAGACCAGTTTTATAAGCAGATAAATGAGCATGCAAAACATAAGTATCACTTCCTTTCTTTTGGTGAAAATAGCGACAGCCAATAATGCCTTCAGCACTTCAGAGGTTTTTGGAATGAATAACGCCTAATAACTCAAAGCAGACTGATCCCAAACGATAAAATCATCTGAAATCTGGAAAAATATGCCAATTTAAATTCGACAACAAGTTGACCAACATTCCTTAGCATAAAAGACAAATTCGTTAAAACTTCATGAGTATTATAACCAACCGAAAATTATTCCATCAGTTTGAAAATATGGTCGTTACTCTAGTAGCCATTTTGAAAAATTGTTGGAAAAAGTTTTCTATAGGATGTTCACATGACCGTCCGAATGTTATCTTTTGGACTACTGAAAAACATTCCAAAAACCGGTTCACGAATAATTCAGGAACAAGAAACGCAAAAATCTTGTCGTCTTGTACTTCGACCGAAAAGTTATTTTTCTATCCAACTTTGTTCTTTCAATTTCATAAATTATTTGTTTCTAAATTTTATCCATGTCGTACATGCAATTTTTGTCAAATCTCGACAGTGCCATTTTCTTCTAGCCTTCTCTCCAATTGTATGCTACTCCGGACTAGGTACTGTTTTTCCACTCGTGCTTGATTATCTCATGCATTGCCGAGCTGGCTCGTCGACTAGCCCAAACTTTATAGGTCCAATCAGCGGAGAAGCAAAACAATAACTAATGAGCGAAAGAATAATCGGGCAAACTAAATTTCTTTTCTGCATGTTTTTAAAAACGCTCGATTTTGAATTAAATGTACTTTTTGCACGCCCGCGAATAAGTCAAAGGGTGGAAGTGGACAGCTTCAAGTTTGAGAGAAAAGTTTTCGTAACCATTGCGTATTGAAATGTACAAGCGAACAATTTAGAATGAGATAAAGTTAATCATTTGAGGAAAAATTGTTATAGCTACTGAGAAATGTCGTATTCGTAACTTGGATACAGAAGAAAGTTTGAAAATTTTTTAAAAGATTGAATTACCCAAAAATTATTCAAACAAATTCACTCATATTGGCAACGTGACAAACATTTCGCGACTTCAGGTTTGAAAATTTTCATTACAAGTTCAACAGAAAAGAGACGAATGATAAATAATACGCGTTTATAACCTCTAGCTATTGAACCGCAGCATCGGCATTACATGTCAAATGTGCAGCTCTTGTAAGCAGTTATTCGTAATGACTAATATAACGTTACCAATTACGTATTTGAGAGGATTGGTCGCCATTCCGTTTTCGGAAATAAAAAAAATATACATAGAATATAAAATGAAATGAAAAAACTGATTAAAATTGTAGTGACGGACAACAAAATTGTAGCAGCGGAGGGAAAAAGCGCTTGAGTCTCAAGCAACGTTGTAACGACGTATACCGTATGATGGCTGCACGTAAAAGAGTGTGAATGTTCTTTAGCACTTTTCAAAAACATTACACATATTAAATAATAATCGGACCTGAAAGAAAGCACAAGTGAAATTCACATACGTACGTACGGATGGACGGAAAACGGTTTTTGGTATTAATTACATGAAATAAAAACTTTGCAACTCAAATAAAATAATTGGAAGCGCTCTGACATCGAGCTGAGCCGGCACGTTATTTTGGATAATTGATGCAGAGTGTATAAATATGGTCAACAATTATGAGAATTCATACGCAGAAAAAAGGGGAATCGAAAACGTGCGTCTGAAGAAAAAGAGATTTTTGACTTTAGAATTTTTCTATTTTTTTTTTTTTTTTTCATATTTTTTCATATTTAATCATGACTCCGAAGTACTTTTTCATCATTCATTTTATTACCGTACATTTCGCTTATTACTTTTTACAGTTAGCACGTAGGCGTTTGGATTTCGAAAAATATCGTCACAATTCGTTGAAGGGTCAATTCTTATTCCTGCGTGGGCGAGTTGCCGGGGATGAGTTGACTTTATTGAGTTTTCTATTATATAAACCAACAGAAACTTATAATTGTTATTGGGCCGTTGAGTGAGCGCGCCATTGGCAGCGACAACATGATTCGATTACACCGTACAGAAAATCATTCATCATCCAAAGTTTGCAAGAAAATGCTCTTGTCACTGTTATTTTTTTTTCTCTACTTTTTTTTTCTTCATTTTTTAGTTTTATCAAACGGTCATGAAAAATCATGTGTTTAGAATTTCGAAAAAAAATCAGAATTCAACGCGAATATCAAAATGAGAAACAAAATGAGATGTATCCGGTCGAAAACCCGTCAAAAGCCATTAAGTTTTTTCAGCATTATTAAAATAAAAAAATTGTATTGAAACTTTTCGAGGATACGATCAGTAAACGTCCTTTACATGCACCAAGTGTATTACGTGAAATCCATCACCACTCTCGCGGTAACTCTCAATTTTTCAATACAATTTCTGTTTAAGCGTGTACGAATTTGTACACTGGCTGCGTAATACGAGACATCACGGGGAAATTACATGCGGCTCTATCACATTTTACGACGTTTGGAAAAAATATTCTTTCCAGAGTCGGTCGAGAAAAAAGAATGGAAAAAATTTGTTGAATGGAATTTGATGGTGCACAAAACACGATTATAGATTTCGATGAATGAAAAAAGGATTTGAAAAAGTAACGATGAGCGAACATATCGATCATCAGGCAAAATGCATAACGAAAGTATTTTATTACACGCTGTAAGAAATGAACATCTAATTACTGATCGGTAGCTGCCGCTTTTTTTTTAACAGTCGCTATTTCAAATGTTTCAATGTAGATGAAATAACATCAATTACGATAATGATTATAGTAAAAATTATAACAGTAGAATCATGTTGTTCATAGTTCATGATTTAACGATATATTCCGAAGAATTACTTTTCGACCCGAGCACGCCGACATCCGGATTTTAAGCATCACTCGTACCATCAGTTGAAATGCAAGAAGAGAAATAATTGAATTGATGTAGGAAATAAATTTCCATCGATAAATTCTTGAATAAGCAACCATTATCTTTCATTGGGTTCAAAGGAATAAAACAAATGGGGCGGAAGAGTAACTATTCGAAATGAATCAAGGACGTCGAAAATTTCGCAACGATCAGCACTTAGGCAGATATTGGCGTTATTGTGAAATACATGATCATGTTCGAAATAGTAGTATGGGGCCGCCAATGTAAAGAGAAAAAGAAATGTTTCAGATAAAAAAATTGTAAAAAATATATCACACATGTTTCGAGAATGAAAAACAAATATCTACTATTGGAACACAATTTCGTTTCCTTCTTTATTGCAATAAATTGCGGAAAAAAAAATTAGCACGTGTCTTTTAATTTGCATACGCGGCAAAAAGAAAAATAATGTGCAGTCGGTTCGAAACACATCAGTAATTTAATGCCAAAGACAATAGATCAAATACAGAACCAACGTGTGCTGAGATTATGTTTTCAATTACGAAAAAGTCTACGTTCGCTTAAATATTGCAATTTCCAATCAACTCCTTCAGAACCTTCACATTTATATATTCAGGGATTCGGGCGTTTGCAGCACTCTCAAAAACTCGCAATCGCAGGAAATTT
>JBBLXU010003265.1:0-43243 GCA_037893425.1 Campoplex nolae
GTACTTTAACCCGTTTCGGCCCAGAACGCCCCTCGAGGTACACCGCTATTTAGTGGCTCATAACTACTGCTACTCTGGACAAAAAAAATTAAAAGCACATAATCTTTTAGATTAAGATGTGCCCTTTCCCATGATACCCACGAAATATTTCAAAAAAAATTTTAATTACAAGACAATGCGGTTTAAAACAAAAAAAAACATGATTTTTTTTTCTTTATTCAAATTGAGTTTTCAAAGGTTTCCCGGTTTGGGATGAACCTGGAACTGTACTAACCGGTGGCATAAATGTTTGAATTTCAATAATCCGTGGTCAAAAAATTTTTTTTTCACATTTGTGTATTTAAAATGGCGACTTAAGTGAAAAATTTTCGTGAAAAACGTAATTATTTTTTTTTTTCAATGATGGACTTGTAGAAAAAGTTCTTGAAATTACTCGAAAAATGCACTAGAGTATTTTCCAAAATGCTTAGAGCAATTTTATTGATTTTGCAAATAGTCAATTTTTTCAAAATCAAAAAATTTTTTTTCAAAATTTCGAAAAAATTTAGGTGCATTCTTTGACAGATTTTGAGAACTTTTTATACTTCACTATTTTTTCCAGAAATGCGTTGTTTTTGAAGAAAAAATTCCTAATATTTTATACGATCCGATTCTACATTGATATTTGTAATTTTTTTCCTCGAAAACAATGCACTTCTGGGGAAAATAGTTAGGTATGAAAAGTTCTCAAAATCTGTTGAAAAATGCACATAATTTTTTTCAAAATTTTTCAAATAATTTTTTGGATTTTGCAAAAATTGACTATTTGCAAAATCAAAAAAATCGCTCAAAACATTTTGCAAAAAATTTCAGTGCATTTTCCGAGTGATTTCAAGAACTTTTCATTCTTGATAACTTTCTCTAAAAGTGCATCATGTGAAAAAAAAACCATTACCTTTTCCGCGAAAATTTTTCACTTCAGTCGCCATTTTAAATACACTAATGTAAAAAAAAATTTGTGACCATGGATTATTGAAATTCAAACATTTATACCACCGGTTAGTACAGTTCCAAGTCCATCCCAAACCGGAAAACCTTTGTGAACTCAATTTAAAAAAAAAAAGTTTAAAAAAATCATGTTTTTTTTTTGTTTTAACCCAAGACGGTCACACCTCATGAGAATCCCGTGGTGGTCACATGGGGTGTGTCACACCCCAAGCACTTTAGAGCGCTGTAGCATTTCGTAGAATGATTTTTAGGGCTCAAGAAAATTTGAGAACATATTTCAAACGTTTCTCTATTATCCTATCCAAGAATGGAACGAAAATTTTAGTTTGAAGTATGTTTAAAAAATTATTGAATAAAAAATTCGCGAAAAAGCCCTTTTTTTACAAAAAATGCTGTATTTTTTTTGTTTTTTGACATATCGACAAAAACCAAGCAGGGTCTGATTTGTGAAAGCATTCTCTTTCTGGTGAGGATAATAGTTTTTGTGGGTTTTTTAAAAAGTATATTTATTTTACACTATGAACATGCGGGTTGCAGCGGCAAAATGATGCACAAGATGTCGATGATTTTTCATGTAAAATGATAATTTCTTTATTCAAAAATAAAAAATGAATGTGAAAATAATGATAATACAATGAAATAATGTTAGAGAAATAATTTCACTCAATCCCCAGTGCACATTCGGTGCACAGGTACGCCCGATGCTCGTCGCACATGGGGCGCTCACAGGAAGGACACACCCAATGGGTTTTTCTATCTTTTTTCCTGTCACACAAGCCACATCTAGCCTGTTTGTCGAGTTTTCGTCGATTTTGGTCAACCAGCGGGGCCTCACGACTTAAAATACTACCGATTCCTTTTCTGATGTCGTGGCGCAACGTCGGATTGGTGTATCTCTCTGTTAGATGATCCCGTACCAGATGAAAATAGAGGGTTTTCAAGCAATGTTCTGCCGTTACCGCGGTTGAATCTCCGACATTATAATGCTTGCATTTTAGCAAAATTCGAGCATTTACTGCTGCTTGGTCTAACATACCAAAAAAACCGCAATGGCCATCTGTTTGTTTTTCTGCTAACGGTATGAGCATGGACTAATTTATCAAACAGGTCCGTGCCCGCTTTCGTTGCGTTGTAGTGCTGAATGATTGCTGGCTTACCATTCTCCTCTTCAGTACTATTAGAATAAGTTGATGCCACTAGTACGATTTTATTCTTCTTTGGATGGTAAGATAAGAGCGTCAGGTCTTTTGCAAAGCAGTATTTTGCTGCAGGGATCTCTTTGGCTGCAACCTTCATCTCCTCGATCGTGGCCGCAGATTGTGGGGCATCTAATAATCACAATGAAATTTATTTTAAAAAATCTAGATGACTGAAATGAACATTTACACTTACATTGTTGCAAAAAACCGTCGATAACCGCAAAAAAAAATACACTTTTTGCACAATTTTCTCACACGATGGTCACACGGGGTGTGGCACACCCCAGAATTGTCGATCGTCCGCTTCGGGCGACTAGAGGAGCTAGACTAACGCACCGGAATTAGTCCCCGCTACCTGAGCCTAGAGAGGAAGGTTCGATCTAACTGTAGGGAGGGGTAACAGTGTCGGATTTGGGGATTTTCCAAGAAAAATTCCAGCTCGAAAATGGCCTGGGGTGTGTCATACCCCATGTGACCGTCTTGGGTTAAACCGCATTTTCTTGTAATGAAAAATTTATTAGAGAAATTTCGTGGGTATCATCGGAAAGAGCACATCTTAAACTAAAAAATAATGTGCTTTCAATTTTTTTTTAGTCCAGAGTAGCAGTAGTTATGAGACACTAAATAGCGGTGTAACTCGAGGGGCGTCCTGGGCCGAAACGGGTTAAGGGCTTATATGTTGTACGATTTTAAATTCAATAAGTACTGAATTATAAATGATTCAGTATTTATTTTTCAAATGCTAATTTGTTAATAAATTTGGAAATTGTTTAACTTTCAAATGAAAGATTTTAAAAATATGCAGGATATTCTCAATCAAAACGTTTCAATTCGTTTTTTAAATATTGCACGTTTGCTACAAAAAGTTTCGAAAATGATAAAATTTCATTGAGATCTGACGACGTGATTTCACATGTTAAATTTGCAACTAGATTCGAATTTTTCTAGAAATGTGTAGAAATTTATCAGATTACATTAATGTTTCGTATACGATTATGTTTCAAGACTTTGTTTCGTTAAAATGACTTGCTTTTATAAGATTTGAAATGTTTGTCATAGTAAAAATGGCACAGATTTTCTCTTGTTTGATGTCAATATAAATTTCTTCCGAGGAAGATGAAAGTTTCTGATAGTGGGAACCAGAAGCGAAAGATGTTTATAAAAAAACGTGGACAACGAAGGAAAAACGAGAAACAACTAAATCGTCTATCATTTATCAATGAGAAATGTCTAAAAAAAAAAACCCTCAAGAAATCGAAAAAGCTGAACCGCTGCGAAAAAGTTGGAGTTGAAGAGAATGAGATTTTCAGCAATAAAGAATACAAGATCGTTGATTCAAGCATTGAGTCCGGAGGGTTTTCAGATGGTGTCATCAAAAAATTTTTGTGAAACACAGGTGAGTTGCGAAAACACTGGTACTGGAAAATCTTACACCATTGGTACCATCGCCAAATATTTTTTATCGATTTCATCCTTTTGACATGTACATGAGCTTTGGGACATAACTGTCATCACCTTTGAAGAACTGCAAGATAAGAGCCCAGGGGCTTGCATAAAAAAAAGAAATATCCATTGGCCGCTGAACAATTGAGGAAAATTCTGTTTATTTCTATCATGTATTCATAAACAATGTATACTCAAAAAATAAACACTGTAAACATCCATATTTTTGTTTATTTATTAGTTTTCTGCTCGATTTTCGTCACTCACAACTGAATACTTGACTTTTATCGAGGTTTTATAAATTTCTTCGATTTCAAACGATACCGAAATCTCTAACGGGAACAAGTCATTTTTTTTAAATATAAACATTTTTCGAACCTCATAACCAACACTATAATTTTTTTCAACCTCATAACCGTTATAACACTAACCTTGATGACTTAACAGAATTCAAATTTATAAAATATCTGTCAAATTTCACAGCCGCGATCTTTACAACCTCACTTTTCAATCTCACGACTACCACCAAATTCATGATCGCGATCTTTATAACCTTTTCCAACACATTTGTCACTGTAATGTAAAAAGTCGGTTGTTACATCAATCAATTGAACAGTTTCATCACATATCAGCAGATGTTTCTAGTTATAACTAGTGTCACTAGACAGGAATCGCGAGATGTCAAAAAGTGTGCGAAAAACGCCACCCATTTTTAATGCCTCGGAAAAATGAGAAATTGATACCTAGAGAATGCGTTAGACTACAAAGCTCTAGTCACAATCGAAAGAAGAAAAAAAAATTCAAATACGGGAACCCGCAACATCTTTCAAAACACTGTAATTAATTAAATATCGTAAAAACAATTTTCATGAATTTAAAAAAAAACGTTCAACCAGCTCAGCTTGCTGTAAAGACTCTAGTAGTGAACTCTTTTCTTCGACATATATATAACATATATATTTATCTAGAGTCGCTACCGCGACTCTAGATAAAAAGATGATAAAATTTCAGCCAAGTCGAAAATGTGAATTTTCATAATGGGCTGAGTTGGCATGGAATGCCCCATATGCTATATTCAACTACAGCCCCCTTGCGCCAATAATTGTATTTGAACATGCACTTACTTCTGATCACAACTTCTGACGTAACGATTTTTAAAAAATGTTTCCTGGAACGTCACACCTTAGAATGCACTCTTAAGGAGTTTCGGTACAAAAGGCAAAATGTTAAGAAATTAATCAAATTTGGTGATAATGTTCTTCAACATCAAGTACGAAAACGTAATTTTTTTCAAAATTTTCTTCTGCTTAGTTATCGAGTAATTACGCATTAAAGCAGAGATTGTTTATGCCTGGAATGTATACTTATATATATATGGAAACGCTATGCTTATAGACGTGAACTTTTCAAGTGTTCAATTACTCGATAACTGTGTAGAAGAAAAGTCTGAAAAAATTTGTATTGTCAAATTTAGCACTAAAGAATATATTCACCAAATTTTAAAAAGTTCTGAACTTTTTGAAATTTTCCATGTTTTTAACATGGTTTAGTATGGCAACATTGTATCGCCTGTACCGAAACTCCTCAAACATATGAAAGCTCATTAAAAAAATTCAATTCAGGTTTAGAAGAAATTTTACATCAGATAAAAATATTGTCACGGTTTTATACGAAGGAAATTAAAAATAAAAATTACCATTACGGCAATGAAAACCGGGGACAACCTGCTGCTTGGAAATTTTGACAGTACAAAAAACAAATTTCCATGAACATAAAATAAAATCCCTTGTATATAATAAGAAATTTTATTTTCTTTTTATGAATATACGAATATATGTGAACTATAAAAATTTCGAATCATCCAAGGTTACCCCCGATTTATATTGCTGTAAAAGTAATTTCTACTTTTCAAGTGTTTCCGTTTAAATTTTTCGAAATTTGACAACATAAACATTAGTGGCAAGGATGAAGTTATACATAAATCATTCATAAATATAAATTCGTTTTTGAAGCATTGAAGGAACCTCAGGGTCGAGAACGAGCTTGAATAAAAAATGCTCGAAGCCATTCTAGTTTGTCGAATATTCACATTTTTGTTTGCGATTTTTTTCCGGTCAGTATTCTTTTTTAAAAGCGATCGTCTTTCACATTTTCTTCGTTCTACTTCACTTCAAGTGAACCCCGTTTTCAGAAGAAATTTTTTTGTTGGTGTACGTTAAACCCATTCGGTTATCGTGGATCGCTGGAGACCCGGTCATTTTTCTGCATTTTTGGGAGGTCGCCATGTTTATGACGAAAAATAAAATATTTGTTAAAATTTTATTGCCATCGTCATATTCAAAAGCATTCAGGAATTTTATATGATTTTTTATTTCAAACTACGTGTTTTAACATATCTCGAGTTTCAACGACTCACGATAACCTGAAAAATGGCCGTAAAAAGCGATAACCTGATCGCGTTAACATGTTTATCTTAACTACCCATCTGTACTACGGTATCTGTGGATGACGGTCTACTAGAGTTCCATTGATCCTCAAATCTTTAAAGCTGCTTCATAGTGTTCTTATTAAATGTTTACAATTTTTGTCAGCGATAGTTTGGCTCCGGTTCAATTTATTATGAGACTTATAAACATTTACCTGTTTCAAATTTTATACAGAATGTGAACGGTTTTGATAGAGATAGGAAGTTCAAATATTGAGAAATATATCTAATAGCAACCATGACGAAATGACTGCATGTTAAGGGTTTGAGGTAGATAAAAGATTTCAAAGCATTAAACAGCAAGATGGTTAACTCAACTGCAGTACGAGTGCTAAACTTTCAGATTGCAACCACTGAAAACACATGGTTTTAAAGTTCTCATCGCTGCAGCGTAACAAAATTTTTTTATTTTTATTTGCTTTCAATAATGCACCGATAGTCTACAGGCGTGTCAGTTCAGGCACTATGTGTTGCGCAGGCTATGCACAGTGTACAGTGTAGTTGTGAAAAATTGTAAAAAAAATCTTATTTTTTGTCTGCAATTCATTGACATTATTTCTGTTGAATTTATTATTATAATAGATGTTTTACAGCCTGTTCCTGGAAATTCCAAATTGTTTGATTATCCCTAGTGAATAAAGGTGAGTAGTATTTCAGAGATGCAAATTCATTGTACTCGATTTCCAAATTTTTTGTAGTCATTTCATAGATTTTCCAACTATAGAAAACAAATAAATGACCTTGTTTGTTTAAACTTGTCACTACAGTCTCTTTGTAACAAAAAATAAGTGTATAAAGTTATTTTTTTGCTTCCAGTTTTGAGTTATGCCGAGTAACCTATCAGAAACCAGAAAGAAACCATTGGAAAGTTCTGCGACGGTTGCCTCAGAACTGAAAAGCGACCATATCACAAGAGCTATATTAAATATCCTGTGTTGTCACATGGTTGCTTTTTCGTTGTTATTCTTTGGCGGTACCTACCATACAACTCATAATACATGTTGTTTGTAGTTGCCTTTGGAATTGGTTATGTTTCAAAGTCACTTTCAGGCACTTTGCGGCTTTTTCAATATGCATGGTTGCATCAATCCAATAGGGATGCTAATTACATTATCCAGTTCTTTGAGTGTTGTCATAAATTTTTTAATTTCTGAGATTATAAAATATAATCTGTGAAAAAAATAGTATTAACATAATTCTTTAGTTTATATGATCAACCTTAGTTTACATTATAACAGAAGGTTATATCTGTTATTAATATTGAGGTTATCTATGTTCAATATTTTTACTTCATTCACACTTGAGTAAACATAAACTCAATTCAATTTCGCTTTTGTCCATCATCCAATTTGTAGAAAACAGATAATTGCTACTACCTAGCAAGGAGATGAAACATGTGAACCTGCTCACATGTGATAGCATCACAATTACAAAGAAATCACAAAATATATATATATATATATATATATTCGATTGTCACTCAACAATTATAAACAAAAATTAAAAATAGCTAGATTGAGTGTCAATTCCTTAATGGTATTTATGGCCACCACTGAGAGTAAAAATAGTTTTCACTTTTGGTTTTCCAGGAGTAAATATGAATATATGTTCGAAAACAGCATTAGATATCGTCGAATTTTTGTGGACAACATTCTGAAACAATGAAAAATATTTCACAAGTTCAGAACAAAATGTAATAATCAACCAAATCAGACAGATTACACGCCGTGAAAGTGAAAATTTTTTTTCACCCGATTCCTATAAAAAAAATATTCAAATCAAAATACATAGATCACCTCCACGTAATTGAATCAACGATAACAGTGACAATTAAGATGTTGCAAAAATAGTAGAACGATAGTTTTCCGGAAAGCATGATTGAAATCAAAAAACCAACCTGATAAAGTCTTGAACTGGTTTGAAGTTGAGGTTAGCACAGTACTGACAGGTAAGATAGACCATTGACGAATCTGGTACTTTGACAATTTTCGCCATGGCCTATATATATCTTCAACATTTATTACACTGATATCTCATCTTCGATGTTTTCGAGGGTCGATCACGACACATTCATCCATATTTTACATGTAACGCGCTACGATAATTGTCATTTCCATTTTACGAATATCCAGTATTACAAACGCCAGCGGAAGACTACTTATGATGTTACGTCTTCTATTTGCATTATTTTTATTTGGTCAAATAATAATATTATGCTCGGGGAGTTGAGGTTCCAGAACTGAATAATAATAAATAAAAGATACGAATACAGAACAAGCAACAATGTGGCATATGATTTTCGCTCGCTATTCTCCTATCTAACTACCTAACTATTATGGCCCCCACCGTCCACTCTGCTACGACAGCAGGTAAAATTTTCGGCACCCAGCTCTGTCAATTGGACGACTGATTTTAGATTTTTGACTTTTTTTTTAAATCGTTTTTCGGGCTCTTGTCGGTGATTGTCGGATAAAAATCGACGATTGTTGGAAATTAGTTAATCAAGAGAATTGAAAACAAAAATCTGTGTGAAGTTGGCCGATTTCTTTTCAATTTTGTGATATAAATTTTCAAAAGTGTAATCGAAACACCTCCGTGAAGTTGGCCCCCCAAAGTTATTATTTTTTAATTTAATTAATGCAAATCGTTTGAGAATCGTTTGAGAGGATTTGAGAGTAAAGAAAAATTGTTTGAGAGTTAATAGTTTTTCCGGAAAATTGATTTTAATTTTGGATGTGGAGTTGCCCCCCCCCCCATTTCGTATCTCCTCGAAAAATTGACGTAGAGGTTAATTTTTTTTTTAATCGTTTGAGAATCGTTTGAGAGGATTTGAGAGTTCAAAAAAACTGTTGGAGAGTTAATATTGCAATTGATATTACTTAATTATTGAGTGAGTCATTTCCCTGTAATTTCCCCTAGTTTCACAGGACTTCCGACCTGCGCAGACTATATGCGCAGTGTATCTGACTCAACGACAACAATCCTAAACCTCTGTGAACTTGGCCGACCGATTTTGGATTTTCGACTTTTTTTTAAACTAAGTCGTTTGTCGGGCTCTTGTCGGTGATTGTCGGATCAAAATCGACGATTGTCGGAAATAAGTTAATTGCGAAAATCAAAAACAAAAATCTATGTGAAGTTAGCCGATTTTTTTCAGTTTTGAGATATATTGGATTTTTAAAAACCCAATCGATGCGCAATCGTTTGTCGGTTACGAATTTGATAGATAAAAGGTTTGTCGGATTCCTGGTTATTAGGAAAATATGAAAAAATCATTTCGTGTAGTGTCAGCTGATTTTTTCCAAATTAACCGATAATTTATCGCTGTAGCTATTCGCACCCCTTTTTCGTACGTTTATGCGTGCGTCGTACGTTTAAAAGTATGTCGTACGTTCAAGCGTGCGTCGGAAATGGTCCAATAAATACAATTATGCATACTTCGGAGTAACATCAAAGAACTCAGATGTACATAAAAGCACAGTTCTTAAGGATTTTTCGTGCCGATTCTCACTGGGGGAATGACGTCACTCCCCCAGTGTAGTTCGCAGTCGGTGGCGCTGGCGTCGTATCTCCCTTCTCGCTTCCACTCGCATACTCAGCCGCACGCACTCATTCCATCTCTCTTACTCTCACAGTTATAATGCACTGGGGGAACTAATTATTATCCATTTTTTAAAGCGACAAGATAAATCGATGGATTAAAAAAAATGTAGTTTTTAGAAAGAATCACATTTTTTTTAATTTGTTCCAATTGGGTATTAGTATAAAGCTGGATTGAAAAAAATATATATATATGACAAAAGTAAGAATTGAACCAGGTCCACTTGATTAATAGTCCAACACTTTACGCTGACACTAACCAATCAGATATACGTCTGTAAATTCAAAACCCATATATAAATCATGAATCGGCCGCTTAATATTTAAACTGATTTGGTTGGAAAATAAATTATGTAAAAATTGAGATGTCGTATTGGACCCGCAAATATTACATTACAAAATGTTTTCTTGTTCCTATAAAAAAAAAATTAAAAAACAAGTAGATCCATATCTCCATTCTCGCTTTCACTCGCATGCTCAACCGTATGTGCTCGTTCCATCTCTCTTGCTATCGTAGTTATAATGCACTGGGGGAACTAATTATTATTCACTTTTTAAAGCGACAAGATAAATCGATGGATTAAAAAAAATGTAGTTGTTAAAAAGAATCACTTTTTTTTATTTATTCCAATTGGGTAATAAGCTGGGTAATTGGGTATAAAAGCTGGATTGAAAAAAAAAATGACAAAAGAAGGTATTGAACCCGGTCTAATCTAATTACTAGTCTAACACTCTACGCTTACACTATCGTATCAAGTATACACGGTAAACACAAAATTCATATATAAATCATGAATCGACGCTTAATATTTAGACTGATTTAGTTGGAAAATAAATTATGAAAACATTGAGTTGTCGTATTGGGCCCGCAAATATTATATTACAAAATGTTTCCTTATTCCTATAAAAAAAAAATCAAAAAATAAGTAGGTCTCGAACCCTAGACTCATCCCATGTCGCATGTGGGCACACCGTAATCGCAGGTGACGTCACGATGCGAACACCACAACGCCAAGTGGCAGATTGGGTCGCAGAAAGTTTGTCTTCAGGCGGCCCGTAAGAACTGTGCTTCTATGCACATCTGAGTTCTTTAGTAACATGTACTTTCGTTATCTGTATTATCGACTAACTGCAAATTTAGGCCAGAAAACGAAGCTACAAAATGATCAGATTTTGACAAAAATACTAACAGGTAACCGCGAGTGCCATCACACGCGGAAAGGTCCCGTGATGTTGACTGGATAGTTTTGGACACGAGATTCCGAGTATCTTATTTGTTATTAACAAATTAGTGAGAAAAAACGCACTTTTTTTAGTTTTTTGCTTATAAAACGAAAACCAATGCAGCTATGGAAAAGCAACCGAAAGACGAAGCGTAGAGAATAAAAATGCGAAAAGAATGAGCCCTCAAACGACCCGATCGGTTAATAATTAACGGAGAAAATTAAAAAAACATCAAAAGAAGACGTTTTTTCAAAAAGTTTTATCGTCGCCATTTTTGAAGTTGGATCTTTTCTTTTTTGCACGATTGTAGGTATTGACAGATACTTCCTCTGTGAAAAATCCAGGTGCTGTCGAATATATAGTTTTTTAATTATGACACTCAGAAGTCAAAAGGGCCATTTTTTTCAGCAAGGCTGGATGCTCTGGAAGTCGTCCGATTTCAATTTATCAAACCGATTTTTAGTAGAAGTGTTCAGCTACGAAACGTCAATCTTCGTTTTTCGTCAAAATGTTGAAAAATAGGTGAAAATTAGCCGCGAACATGAGCAAAAACGGTCGAGCGCGCCGCAGTGGTCGAGTGGTGGGGGTACAACAGCAGCCAAGGGGAAGGCGCTTCTATTACTAAATATGCGCTGATCGACCCCCACCACTCGCCCACTTCAGCGCGCTCGGCCGTTTTTGCTCATGTTCGCGGCTAATTTTCACCTATTTTTCAACATTTTGACGGAAAACGAAGATTGACGTTTCGTAGCTGAACACTTTTACTAAAAATGGGCTTGATAAATTGCATTCGGACGACTTCCAGAGCATCCAGCCTTGCTGAAAAAAATGGCTCTTTTGACTTCTGAGTGCCATAACTAAAAAACTATATATTCGACAGCACCTGGATTTTTCACAGAGGAAGTATCTATCAATACCTACAATCGTGCAAAAAAGAAAAGATCCAACTTCAAAAATGGCGACGATAAAACTTTTTGAAAAAACGTCTTCTTTTGATGTTTTTTTAATTTTCTCCGTTAATTATTAACCGATCGGGTCGTTTGAGGGCTCATTCTTTTCGCATTTTTATTCTCTACGCTTCGTCTTTCGGTTGCTTTTCAATCTCTGGTTAACCTCAATTTATATCATTCGTATTTAATATTATTGTCGACTAGTCGAGAAACCACTAAATGAATTAAAAAAGTTTCCATATAAGTTACATGTGGTACTAAAATTTATGATATCATTTCGAGGCCAGATACTTATTAGTAATTCGGAGTATTTATTCCCACAGGACGCATCAGAAATTTGAAAAAGTTCTAATGAATAAAAAAAGTTACCATCTAAGTTACGTGCAGCTCTAAAAATTATGATATCAATTCGAGGACAAGTATTTATTGGTCAATGATTTCTTAATCACAAGCTCCTTTATTCCTAAATCCTTTCCAGTAATTGCATGTCTGTAGAGTTTCGAATTAAAATTATATTGAAAATTAGTCGCTTTCTTTGAAAAAAAAAACCACCTGAAAAAGCGTCAAATTAATTTGCAGACAAATTTATTGTTCATTAATTGTATATATACTGGGACCATAACCGACAAACATCGTAATTATGAAATTCATAACCGACAGATGATTGCGCTGTGATTCAGACTTAGAAAAGTTATATTGTACTTGATAATTTTTTTAAAATCGATCATCTTCGCATTAAATTTTGTTCTTATGTTTGAAAGTGAACAAAAATCCGAAAATTGTTTTTATCATAAACTGCGTGGCTAATAAATGACCGCGCTTCAATAAGGTTCTGGAAAATATGTAGTATTTTATATGATTTGAAAAAAATGAATGAAACGATTTTTTCATATTTTTCTAATGAACCGGCATCCGAGAAACCTTTTATTCATAAAATTCGTAACCGACAAACGATTGCGCCTTTGGAAATTTACGATATTTCAAAATTGAAAAAAAAATCGGCTTACTTCACACAGATTTTTGTTTTCAATTTTTCCAATCAACTAATCTCTGTACTTGATAATTTTTTTAAAATCGATCATCTTCGCATTAAATTTTGTTCTTATGTTTGAAAGTGAACAAAAATCCGAAAATTGTTTTTATCATAAACTGCGTGGCTAATAAATGACCGCGCTTCAATAAGGTTCTGGAAAATATGTAGTATTTTATATGATTTGAAAAAAATGCATGAAACGATTTTTTCATATTTTTCTAATGAACCGGCATCCGAGAAACCTTTTATTCATAAAATTCGTAACCGACAAACGATTGCGCCTTTGGAAATTTACGATATTTCAAAATTGAAAAAAAAATCGGCTTACTTCACACAGATTTTTGTTTTCAATTTTTCCAATCAACTAATCTCTGACAAAGTCGTCGATTATGATCCGACAATCACCGACAAGAGCCCGACAAACGATACCTCCGTAAACTTGGCCGGACAATTTAAGCTTTTCCAATTTTTTATTAATCATATCTTTCAGTGGTCGTTGAGTGGTGATCAGTACCTTAAATAAAATATTTAGTGGTTACCAGTTATTTTATAATTGAATAAACAAAATTTGGGTGCAAGTGGGCCGAACATTTTCTGTTTTTTCATGAAATCGATTAGAGCGAAATCGATGTAGAATCATTCAGTGGTCATGAATAAGCTAATTGTATCGTTAAGTGGTCAATAGATTTATAAATAACTTGAAAAAAGTATTTTCGAATTTTCCAACCAGTCGGCTAGATTTAGCCGGTCAAAATGGTTATTACTCAACCGATCGTATTCTAATAAGTCTCAATCGAAAGAAAATCGTATGGTGGTGAATAGTAGTATGATTAAAATGTTAAGTAGTATCTAGTTGTCTGATAATTAAATGAATAAAATTTGGGTGCAAATTGGCCGAACATTTTTTATTTTTTCATGAAATCACTTAGATCAAGCGCTAAATCGATGTAGAATCGTTCAGTGGTCACGAATAATTAAATTAAATCGATAAGTAGTCAATAGATTATTGCAAAAACTATTTCGAAAACTAGAATAAAGTACAAATTATTCGTGACCACTGAACGATTCTACATCGATTTAGCGCTTGATCTAAGTGATTTCATGAAAAAATAAAAAATGTTCGGCCAATTTGCAACCAAATTTTATTTATTTAATTATCAGACAACTAGATACTACTAAACATTTTAATCATACTACTATTCACCACCATACGATTTTCTTTCGATTGAGACTTATTAGAATACGATCGGTTGAGTAATAACCATTTTGACCGGCTAAATCTAGCCGACTGGTTGGAAAATTCGAAAATACTTTTTTCAAGTTATTTATAAATCTATTGACCACTTAACGATACAATTAGCTTATTCATGACCACTGAATGATTCTACATCGATTTCGCTCTCGATCTAATCGATTTCATGAAAAAACAGAAAATGTTCGGCCCACTTGCACCCAAATTTTGTTTATTCAATTATAAAATAACTGGTAACCACTAAATATTTTATTTAAGGTACTGATCACCACTCAACGACCACTGAAAGATATGATTAATAAAAATTGGAAAAGCTTAAATTGTCCGGCCAAGTTTACGGAGGTATCGTTTGTCGGGCTCTTGTCGGTGATTGTCGGATCATAATCGACGACTTTGTCAGAGATTAGTTGATTGGAAAAATTGAAAACAAAAATCTGTGTGAAGTAAGCCGATTTTTTTTCAATTTTGAAATATCGTAAATTTCAAAGGCGCAATCGTTTGTCGGTTACGAATTTTATGAATAAAAGGTTTCTCGGATGCCGGTTCATTAGAAAAATATGAAAAAATCGTTTCATTCATTTTTTTCAAATCATATAAAATACTACATATTTTCCAGAACCTTATTGAAGCGCGGTCATTTATTAGCCACGCAGTTTATGATAAAAACAATTTTCGGATTTTTGTTCACTTTCAAACATAAGAACAAAATTTAATGCGAAGATGATCGATTTTAAAAAAATTATCAAGTACAATATAACTTTTCTAAGTCTGAATCACAGCGCAATCATCTGTCGGTTATGAATTTCATAATTACGATGTTTGTCGGTTATGGTCCCAGTATATATACAATTAATGAACAATAAATTTGTCTGCAAATTAATTTGACGCTTTTTCAGGTGGTTTTTTTTTTCAAAGAAAGCGACTAATTTTCAATATAATTTTAATTCGAAACTCTACAGACATGCAATTACTGGAAAGGATTTAGGAATAAAGGAGCTTGTGATTAAGAAATCATTGACCAATAAATACTTGTCCTCGAATTGATATCATAATTTTTAGAGCTGCACGTAACTTAGATGGTAACTTTTTTTATTCATTAGAACTTTTTCAAATTTCTGATGCGTCCTGTGGGAATAAATACTCCGAATTACTAATAAGTATCTGGCCTCGAAATGATATCATAAATTTTAGTACCACATGTAACTTATATGGAAACTTTTTTAATTCATTTAGTGGTTTCTCGACTAGTCGACAATAATATTAAATACGAATGATATAAATTGAGGTTAACCAGAGATTGAAAAGCTAGCGCTGTCTCTATCTCACTTCCCCCACCCATCGTCATCGCGCCGGAGTTTAGATCGCAGCGATCACAGAGGACAAAATATGAATTACACGTCTGGCATCAATATACGAACTACCCCCACTACGGGAGTTTCTAGACCTGTATGTAAGACCGTGGATATAGCTGCAAAGTCGTTACACGGTTTACTCGGACATCCTTGATTTGTCGAGAAAAACAAGAGTTACACCTTTTTCTCTGATGAAAGAAGAACAACCTGTAACTCATAGTTTTCTTCGAATAACAAGCTTCTCCAAATAAACCGTGGAGTAGGATTTTTACCGAGCGAACAACTGATAGACGGCCTTAACTCAAACGTTTGTTTGGGTTACGTTCCCGAAAACGGAAAACCAACGTTTAATTGGTCCAAACGAACGTTTAAATTGATCCAACAGTCTCCACCAAACGACTATGAACACATTGCTATCGAAACTTTAAAGGGAAACATATTATTCGGGGCTTACTTTTTCGGGTGATATGGCCGATAATGAAAAATTTATCGAAAATATTTTTTTTTTCATTTTTCATGCAAACTATAGGATCAAACAAACGTTTTAACTCATATATTCGTCACCTTCAAACAATATTCCGCGTCGATTGACCATAATTACACCTTTTTAGCATGAAAATGAAAAAAATTGGGGCTTTAGCTTTGATGAATTTCCATTTTTGATTTTTGACGTTAAGGCCATCTATCAGTTGCGTGAGTGCGAGAGAAATAGCTGCAAAGTCATTACACGGTTTACTCGGACATCCTTGATTTTTCGAGAATAACAGAGTTACACCTTTTTCTTTGATGAAAGAAGAACAACGTGCAACTCATATATGTTTCTTTAAATAACAAGCTTCTCCAAATAAACCGTGGAGTAGGATTTTTATCGACCGAACAACTGATAAATGGCCTTGATATCATATCAAACACACGTTCCAATTGATCAAACGAATACCGTCAAACGACTGGCAAACGATTTTCGTTAAAAAAATTTGAGAAAATCGAAATAGGGGGGCTAAGTCTGAGTAGCCACTACATCTAATCCAAAAATTGTCATTTTTTCCGTTGATTCCATCCATTGACCAATCAGAACGTTTCGTATCGCACGGCTTAGCATTCATAATTTTTTAGTCAGTGGGATTACAAAACTAATTACAAAGTATTATCCTACCAAGCACCACCGTGCAATTTACTGTAAGATAACGATCATTGCAATGAACTTGGTCGAAGAATAAACTATCCGGCCGACTGGAATTACTCTATCAGCTGTGACGAAATCTTGATTTTTTAAAAATGTTTTTTGAATGAACTACCAATACCAAAGGTTATAACTTATCGATCTGTGACCACCAAGCGATTCTGTATCGATTAAACATATCGGCCAAAAATTTTGCTCAAAATTAACTTTGGCCGGCTAACTTTATGCCAGAACTTTGAATTATTTATTTATTGAAAAATATAAATTACCAAGTGTTTTAATTACGCTACCAGCGACCACCACGCGACCACCTCGTAATATTTATTATAAAAAAGTAGAAAATTCAAAGTTACTCAGCTAACTTTATGGCAGTTAACTTTTGTGGGTGATATGGCTGCTAATGATGAGACATTTATTGAATATCTTATTTTTCGTTTTTCAGGCAAACTGATCAAACAAACGTTTCAACGCATATATTCGTCACCGTCAAATGATTCCGCATCGATTGACCCTAATTAAACCTTTCTAGCATGAAAATTAAAAAAAATTGAGGCAAACTTTGATGAAATTTCCATTTTCGATTTTCGACGTTAATATCAACAAACAAACGTTTTAATTAATCAAACAAATACCGTCAAACGACCGGCAAACGATTGGCGTTGAAAAAATTTGACAAAAAGTCAAAATAGAGGGGCTAAGTGTGAGTAGGCCGACAGACGATTTACATTTTTTTAAAGTAAAAAATCCAAAATTAGTCGGCCAAGTGGCCAAGTTCACAGAGGTTTTATTGCAAGGTGTAAATAAAAGCGTATGAATGTTCTGGCGGCTACTTATTTCTTTAATGACATAGTGAGGTTATAACATCAAAGTGTTTTTCGCGCGATCAATAGTGCTAAGAAATTTTGAGACGATTAACTTGAATTAAAAGTCAAGTTGGAGCACTAGGATGGGTCTGTTGACAGATCCAAGAGCCTCGAACGTGAAGATGATCAAATTTATCCTCCAATGGGAAAAGTCGCTATGTTTTTGCATGTATATAAGTGGAGTTCTGTGGATGTGCCTTTTAGCCCTTCCGACTTTCAATGACAGTAAATATTACTTGGTATTCGCTACAAAAAAATGTCATTGTCACCGTACGAAATGTAAAGCTTATTAAAATAACAATTATAATCTTACAGATTCATATTTTTCCGAAAATGCTTTGCTTCCGGGTTTGGTGATGAAAGGCAGCAACATTGATTATGCTGCATATCAATATTATCGAGATTTAAAAGAAGAAATGAAACTTCATCCTGATGGAATGCCTTATGCTTGGATTTTGGCTAAGTTTAATCAACTTCATCTGGATGTTTATACGCATAACTTCTCCCTAAATTATCCCTTCCGCAACAAAAAGGTAAATACATACTCAAAAATAAAAGTTTTCAGGCTTCCTTTCAATTTAGCCTGTTCATATCTTGGACCTAATTTGTGTTTGACATATTTTCATGCATAAGTTTTCATCAAATTCAAAAACAAAGAAGGATAATTTTTTTGGGATGGAAATTTATCAAGCTCGTTTCATTCTAACTCCTTCAGGTTTGAACAATGCTGATCAGATTATCCAGGCTCGCTCAAATAAAAACATAAATAAAGAGCATACTTAAAAACTATATCCACATCCTCTGGTGAATTTACCAACCCAGCCGTAGTATGTTTTGGATAAGTCACACATCTTAAAATTATGGTATGGCGGAACAACCATAATTTTCATTATGACAACCACAGTTTTCTGTATGTTGCTTGTCCAAAAGACAACTACCATGAAAACGTAGTTGGTAAATTTGCCAGGGTCCTTGCTCAACATATAGGTAGAATTTAAAAGAACTCGTATGTATTCAAATATGTCGTATATAATAAATAAGAAATGATTGTTTAGCCATCTAGTGAAAAATGTAGGGTTATAACAGAATGTTAATACTTCTACTTGATGTTTCAAAAATTTTTGCTCTGTGTGTCTGTTTCGTCAAAGTTGCTTTTCTAAGTCTTCTGAAGCTAGCAATCAATTTAAGGTTATCAAAACTGGGTTAGTTTACACCAGTGCTCTTAATCCACTTTGATCTAAATAAGTGAATACATCGAGTGCTCCATTGTGAACTAAGCCACTGTTATTTTGTGATGACTGCGAAGCTTTTCCACATTCATTTGCCATCGTAAACAAAATGAAACCTATTTCTCTTATGAAGTCAGCATTCTGATATTCCAATGGGCTTTTAAGCACAGCACTTGATATCTAAATTTGCCTTGACTTAATAGTTTCTGATGCATGATTGCACAAAATTTAAAGTGCCCACCGAGAGTCTGGCGCATGCATATTAGCCTGATGCAAAATTTTTTTTTTTTTTTTACTGGCTCTTGCCCTTGTCTTCTTTAGGTTGCATACAATATTTTAAGAACGCATAAAGATTATAATGGAAAAACCCTGACGAAACGTGAAACCGCAAATTGGATATCAACTATCCGATTTAGAACTAAGTGGCAATACTTTGTGCTAAACTTTTGAACTTAGTGGCAAACACCCATTTTTCCGACTCAGATTTGCATTCATCATCCGAATTGAGGATGTCGACAGGCGTTTTTTTATGGGCCTGGAATTCGGTTTCGAATATCTAATCCAAACGTCAATTTCCTGATCCAAATTATGTTAAAAAAAATCAATGTCGATCGAAATTCACATAATGATGGAAAACACCGGTGAGGAGATGATATTTTTGTTATCTCCTCAAAATGCAAATAAAGCCGGAAGAGGAGAGTATGTTGAAACGAGTTACGTTCAAGTCTTGATGTGAGTTCAGCTCGCTGCACACGACGCTTGTTTTCGTGCTAGATTTTTTTTTTCATATCTATATACACATTCATAGGTTTTATGTTTATATATATTATGTATATATGTATATATTAGACTCATGCAAAAAAAAATTCCGTTAAAAAATGAGCTCGATTGCTCAATTTTTAGAGGTGACTATCTCGACTTTTGTACATTTTAAATGCATTTTTCGATTTTCTACGCAATTTTACGTATACTGATAAATGATATTTATTATATTCACATTTAATCAGTAAAGACATTATTCTGAAACATCATTCGACCACACATCACGCACTAAACTTATTACCTGAACGATTGCACCCATATTATTGAACTATGATATTAAAAAAAATCCAAAACACCGCTTAGAAGAATACACAAAAAGTTACAAAATAAGTTAAGATCTGTTGAAATATACGTGGCCAAATACGGGAAGCTTTACTGCGTTTCAATAAATTTTCAAATACGGTTTGATGTTGATAGAAAAAATAATAAAGTTCGGAAATTCAACTATGTCACCAACCAAATTGCAAACGTAAAAAAATTAGATTGTGAAAAAATTCTGAACGAAGTACTTGGCGAGTTCGTGATCATGATCTATACACTACGCTAATTTCATGGAAAAATTTCTACGCTCATTCGGAGAGGTATTCGTATAGCCGCAGGCTTTGCAATACGCCTTCGTTGAAACTTGAAATTCAACCAGAATTCTAATGAACGGTACCACTTGACACAAGGCATTGAAAAACTGTGACGCATCTCGAGAAATGGGTTGAGTGAATGTCTGACCAATATATTTTCGAACTGATGGCAACTCCAAAGGCGGGCTGTTTCACATTTTATAAATTTTCAATAAGGCGACCAGGGGTTGACAATCCATTGTATTTTCAAGCAATATTAGCATTGGAACGCAGTTGAAAACACATTGAATAACGGTATTAGCATGGCAAGATGTTCTGTCACAATTGAGGAATCCGGTAATACTTTTGTCTTGCCGATTACAAGTTTTGGTGTCGTTCATTTGCATATCAGTCAATCCTTTAGGCACAGCCCAAATGACTTCACAGAATGTACTTACACCTCATAGTTACGAACTCGCCAAGTACACCAGCCGAAATTTTTTTTTCTCAAGTTTTTTTTGTTTGTCATTTCTTTGTAATATTTATTATAATATTTTAAACCCAAACAAGAGCGGTAGCTTTTCCAATTAATGCAAACTAATGCAATTCTTCATTATTTTTTTTAAAGTCCTTGTCGTTACAAGTCATTTGTGGTAACTTTTGAAGAAAAGAATTGAACTGCTTTCTAATCGTGGATTTTTAGGAAGATCTGGTTTCTTGTTGGTGTTTTTTGTTGGGAGGAATTCTTCCAAAGATGTTTTATTACAAGGTTCTAATTATTTAGAGAGAAGGCTTCTTTTACGGTTTTAATATAATTGGAGGATTTATTAACATTATAATCCGACGTACTTGACCACATCCATATTTATTTGACAACTTTTTGTAATCTTTCAATTCAACTTTTTGCGAGAAGTGAATTTCACGATTTCATGACTTTATTCATAAATTTAATTCAAGATAGTTTTTCATAACTTTTAATGATAAATTATCTTTTAAGGTTACTTTTAAAGGAAAGAATCGGACTGCTTTCTAATAGTGGATTTTTGGGAAGATCTTGGTTTCTTGAATGTTGTTTTTTGTTGGGTGAAATTTTTCTAAAGATGTTTTATTACGAGGTTCTAATTATTTAGAGGGAAGGCTTCTTTTACGGGGGACAACTTTTGGGGGGGGGGGAGTAAATGTACTTGTCTCAATTTTTGTACAGCATTTTTGATGTTTTTTGTGATTATTTAACAATCAGGTTTTTCGATTGGAGTTTTTAGTTATGACAAATTTTCAAAGGGATATTATATGATTATTGTTTTTTCAAGGGAATTTCCCCGGAGACGTTTTCAATCACCAAAAACTATTATCAAGCGGTTTCTTAATTTGTTTTTATGCAATTGACTGTTTATAATTTTCGAGTTTTATCTATTCAATGAGTTCCGTGAAGCCGGAACTTACTTTTTCACCACCCGGAACTATTATTTGGGGAGAGAAAATGGACTCCTGTCTTAACTATTTTTGCAGTCTCGCTCTGACCATTCGCGATACTTTTGATTTTCAGTGTTCGTGAGTGTCGGTGACCCACCCGTGGGGGCCGGTGACCAAACCATGAATAAACACCATCGCTATGCTAATCATTCATGGTTTATTTAACAATTTTCCTAATAATTAATCTATTGCGAGGCTTGAATTATCATGATTTTGTCGGTTCGACTCTATTCTTCTATTTCATATAAGATTGGTTTTTATAACGTTTTATAATGAGTTCCTTATTTGAAGCAATTATTGAGGGGAATAATTTATACTTGAACAATTTTTTGTAAATCACCGCGGTTTTTTCGAAAGGTCTAGTTTTTTGATGAGAAAGATTTTTATGGGCACGAATTATTACACAAGTAATTATTTTCCACAAGTTATTTTTATGAGGAGAATTGTGGACAGGAGAAGACTTTTGAAGAGGAAGTGAAGCGCCATCGTACGGATACGTTTTCGATTATTTTTAAGTGATACGAAAAATCATTCACGAACTCCGAACGATGCCGATCCAATACAGCATCTATGCTGTTTTTTCGTGGTTTATTTAACAACTTTTCGTAATCTTTAAACTGCACCTTCAGCGACATTAAAGATAAGAGCACAATTCATAAAATCATAAGTATTCTTTGGCTGATTTTAAACACTTTTTATTGTATAAAATTGTTTTGTCAAGTCGATACTTTTCGAGGTCGAGGAAAAAAATCATGCAAGTTTACATCATGCTGTTCTGCGAAAACCGCTATTTTGGAAAAGATCAAAAGGAAAAAAGTTCGTAACCGAGGTCTCGGAATGGTCAGCCATTCGGATCGCCATTGCTTGCAATAATATGGTTATTAAGTGCAGTAACAACAACAAAATCGATTCAAAATTTTAAAAAACTTGAAAAAATATTAACTCCAATTTGATACGTAAAAATAATCAAGAATTTGATATTATTTAAAAAAATTGATGCCGGATTCTGAATGAGCACCCTCGAAAACCCTCTACAAGACATTTTGAAGGAATTTTTTGTTGCTTGTCAATTCAAACTGTGTACTTTGAAATTGCGTGAACAAAATTGTCATTTTGCGCATCTATGGCTTAACAAATGATTGAAATGAACCGGAAACAAAATACATGCTTCAATTTACAGACTCGTATGACAGAAATAAGAACGTGGAACGAAAAAAAATGCTTTCGGCATTCGAGTTACTATTACAGTATTCTGAAAACGTTTCTGAGTTTCAAGTTACGAATTTTCAAACCTGACAACAAATTCTTCATGCTCATCCCTTAATAAAACACAACAGCTCGTTGAGCACAAAAATAAATTAACATATTTAAAGAAAACCTTCAATTTCAAGGAAAAAAAGTTTGATTTTCAGCTCAGAATTTGCTTGGCGTCACTTTAATTTCATAATTATTATTACTATGACGTCATAGAATCGGCATATTCGCGTATGTTTAAGTGTGGCAGGTCTCGCGCGGGCTCTTTCTTTTCGTTTAATACTTGGTGTCGAGCCGCTGCCGCGTCTCTTGATATATTATATTATATTTTAGCCCAAATTCACTTTAAGGGCTAATGTGTTGTACGATTTGAAATTCAATGAGTACTGAATTATAAATGATTCAGTATTTATTTTTCAAATGCTAATTTGTTGATATATTTTGAAATTGTTTTACTTTCAAATGAAAGATTTCAAAAATATGCAGAATATTCTCAATAAAATCGTTTCAATTTGTTTTTTAAATATTGCACCTTTGCTACAAAAGATTTTGAAAATGAAAGAATTTCATTAAGATCTTACGACAAGATTTCGCATGTTAAATTTCCAACTAGATCCGAATTTTTCTAGACATGTGTAGAAATTTATCAGAATACATTAATGTTTCGTATACGATTTTGTTTCAAGACTTTGTTTCGTTAAAATGACTTGCTTCTATGAGATTTGAAATGTTTGTCATAGTAAAAATAGCACAGATTTTCCCTTATTTGATATCAATATAATTTTTTTCCGAGGAAGATGAAAGTTTCTGATAGTGAGAACCAGAAGCGAAAGATGTTTATCAAAAATGTAGACAGCGAAGAAAAAACAAGAAACATCTAAAACGTCTATCATTTATCAATGAGAATTGTCTAAAAAAAGAACCCTAAAGAAATCGAAAAAACTAAACCGCTGCGAAAACGTTGAAATTGAAGAGACTGAGATTTTCAGCAATAAAGGATACAAGATCGTCGATTTAAGCATTGAGTCCGGAAGGTTTTCAGATGGTGGCATCACAAAATTTTTGTGAAACACAGGTGAGTTGCAAAAACACTGGTACTGGAAAATCTTACACCGTTGGTACCATCGCCAAATATTTTTCATCAATTTCATCCTTTCGATATCCCCATGAGCTTTCGGACACAATTGTCTTCACCTCTGAAGAACTTCAAGAAAAGAGTCCAGAGGCTAGCATCAAACAAGTTGTCGATGCAAGCAAAATGACTTTTCATTGGCTCCGGAAGGATCTCAGATGGTGGCATAAAAAATTTTTTGTGAAACACCGGTGAGTTGCTAAAACACCGGCACTGGAAAATCTTACACCGTTGGTACCACCGCCAAATATTTTTCATCAATTTCATCCTTTTGATATGTACATGAGCTTTGGGACATAACCGTCATCACCTTTGAAGAACTTTAAGAAAAGAGTCCGGAGGCTAGCATCAAACAAGTTGTCGATGAAAGCAAAATGACTTTTCATTGGCTCCGGAAGGATCTCAGATGGTGGCATAAAAATTTTTTTGTGAAACACCGGCGAGTTGGGAAAACACCGGCACTGGAAAATCTTACACCGTTGGTACCATCGCCAAATGTTTTTCATCAATTTCATCCTTTTGACATGTACATGAGCTTCGGGACATAACCGTCATCACCTTTGAAGAACTGTAAGAAAAGAGCCCAGGGGCTTGCATAAAAAAAGTTGTTGATAAAAAAAAAAGAAATATCCATTGGCCGATGAACAATTGAGGAAAATTCTTTTTATTTCTGTCATGTATTCATAACCAACATGCACTGTAAACATCCATGTTTTTATGTATTTATTAGTTTTCTGCTCGATTTTCATCACTCACGCAACTGAATACTTGGATTTTGTCGAGGTTTTAAAAATTTCTTCGATTTCAAACAATACCGAAATCTCTAACAGAAACAAGTCATTTTTTAAAATATAAACATTTTTTGAACCTCATAATTTTTTTTTAACCCCATAACCGTCATAACCCTGATGACATAACAGAATTAAAATTTAAAAAATATCTGTCAAATTTCACAGCCGTGATTTTGACAACCTCACTTTTTTCAATCTCACGACTATCACCAAATTCGTGACCGCGATCTTTATAACCTTTTCCAACATATCTGTCACTGTAATGTAAAAAGTCGTTTGACACATCAATCAATTGAACAGTTTCATCACATATCAGCAGATGTTTCTAGTTATAACTAGTGTCACTAGACAGAAACTGCGAGACGTCAAAAAGTGTGCGACCTTTTTTTTAAGCCTCGAAAAAATAAAAAATTAATATCTACAAAATGCGTTAGGTTACAGGGCTCTAAATAGTCACGATCGAAAGAAAAATAAAAATAAAAATACGTGAATTCGCAGCATCTTTCAAAACGCTGTAATTAATTAAACATCGTCGAAACAATTTTCAAGGATTTCAAGAAAACGTTCGACCAGCTCTGCTTGCTGTAAGGACTCTTGTAGCGACTCTTTTCTTCGACATAGTATAGACGTATATTTAATAACGTAAATGTACTTGTCTCGAGTCGCTACCGCGACTCTAGATATATCGGGTATAATAAACCCGATTAATTAATCTGGAATAAGAGTTCCGCGTGAACGTAGTAGTCATTTCTCTCTCTGCAGCTGTCACTGGAGACTGGCTTTCATGAAAATGGGTTATAGCTGGCATCAAGAGGCCTTTGATGGTGTTGTATACAGATACGTGAAATCTTTTATGTGTTGGTAACTTTTGCATAATCTTGAGACCGTGTAATTTTTTTTTTCAGCAATTACGTGACCGATCATGCTGATTTTGGGCGCAATCGAAGGAGAATTTCTTAATTAGCTAAAAGTTCAATTTTTACGTTCCTCAATTGCTTTTGAGCTTCGTAATTCAATAAAATGACATGCCGATTTTACCCCCACCTCCGCGAATCGGTTTATTCAGAGAAAGCATAGTCTCGGCGAGCTCGGGCCAGCAGACGACAGGGCTGTCAATGCACTTGTTCTGAGACTCTACCGAGTCTCTTGACACAAAAGTATGGAATCACTGGACAAAAATTCGATCCGCACTAAAAGTTTGATATCTCTTTGAAAAATGAAGACATTGCGATTCGGCAAACGGTGTTTTGAAGAGGACAAACCTACATTCATATCCGTATTTCCAAATTTTTTCACGATTCTTTTTCGATGTGGTGCGCACTTTCGAAAACAGCTGTTTTCCGCCTTTTTTGGGCTGCATAAAATTGGACCCATGGCCCGGCTTGTGGATATTTTTTCCGCAAACTCCTTTCATAACAACCTTGAAAGGGGAAGCTATAGCTTTCATTTCGTTTTTGAAAAAGTTTCATGCTATCTTTTTTTACAGGGTCATTATATTTTTGCTTCAGAAATACCAATTTTGGAAAATGCAGCGTAAATCAAAAATTTTGAAACTTGAATTAAATTTTCAGGACGAAAAAAAGTTGCATAAGATCGTTCTGAATCGATTTGGTTTTTTTCAGAAAGATTCCTTAGAAAGGAAATCTTTTAAGTTTTATTTTACAGGTTCTTCCCAAGAAATCTTTTAAGTTTTCAATCCATGAGAATTTTTCCAAAACTCTTTGACCAAATGTTTTTTTCATAAAAACTTGGAAAATCGACAAAACAATCAAACGATGTATCTCTAGAAGTATCGAGTTTTGAATGAAGTAGGAAGAGAAGAAGTAGTAGCATTTATGAACTCGTTTTCTATTTTTTTTACCATAATTTTTTTATTCCAAAGTGACGAGGTATTTTTTTGCTGGTCGTTTTATTACAAGTCTTGCCAATTTGGAACAAAAAAGATGATGGTTGAAACAATTTGAAAAAAATGTTTTTATAAACATAAAAAAAAGTCCCTACTGATGAAATCGTATATCTTGGTAGAAATTGTTTTAAAAAAACAAAAAATCTCCTGACTTTGAAATGACATATTTGAAAAAAGGAATCTCTTGATAATTTTATTCAAGTCTTGACGTTTTCAAGTATAGCCGTATTTTCTAAAAATAGTCGTTTTCAGGCCATTCTGTGAACAAAGATCGCATGAAACTTTTTGCAAAACGGAATTGAAGCTATTGTCTACATTGGACCTATGGCTTGTGGATAAAAAAAATTGGTGGAAAAATTGAAATTTTTCCGCCAATTTTTTACGACCTTGAACCTTTTGCAAGGTCAAGGTAAAAAATGAGAGAAAAAAATGTCCACAAGCTATGGGTCTAATTTCACGCAGCTGGAACGATTGCACCCAAATTCAATCATTTGGGTGCAATCGTTCAGACAACAATTTTAGTGCGTGATGTGTGGCCGAATAATGGTCCAGAATAATGCCTTCGATAATTTCATGTGAATATAATAAATATCATTCATCAGTATACGAATAATTGCGTAGAAATTCGAAAAATGCATTTAAAAGGTACAAAAGTCGAGATAGTCACCTCTAAAAATTGACCAATCAAGCTCATTTTTAAACAGAATTTTTGTTTCACCAATACCTAAAGAAAACAAGGGTGAAAGCCGGTGAAATTTTTTTTTTTTTTTCATCAGTCTAGTATATATGTATAGTTTATGCATATTAGGGTGTCCGTTATTTCGAAAATTGACTTTTTCCACTTGTGTATGGTTTAAATCGTTTGTTTATAGTCCAAACACAATTGTGAAAACAAATATATGGGGCATTCCACGCTGAACCACCCAGCCCGTGACCCTCACCATTTTCGATTTTTTTGAAAATTTTTTATCCGTTAGTACTTACTAAAAGAAGCCTGTTTGGTTGTGCTTATTTTTGTGTGAGGGATGGGTTGGAGGATAATAAAATAATCCAGATAATCTGTTGTTCAAAAATGGCTGCGTAACACGCTTCTTTTATTTTTAACGTATATATATTAGGGTGATTCGTTTCAGGGCAACTTTTTTTTTTCGACCCATCGTGCCCGAAAATCTTTAGTTGATACCCAAAAACGAAACCTCGCGAAAGGGGAGCGCTGTCAAAAAATATTTAGAGGTCGCGAATCGAATTTAAAGGTTTCCCATTTGATTAACATTGAAAAAAATGTTGTTCTCATTATTACTGGTACCATTCTGCGAATTTTGATGTGGCAATATTTTCCAAGTGGCTTTTCGTCGGAAATTTGATGCTTTACAATAAAGTCCATTGGACCAAGTATGGAAATTCAATATTTCCCGCGGTATCATTACTAGAAGTAAAAATTATATGAAAATATCTTTTAAAACAGCTGTAACGCCCAGGTTGTTGAGTATATCAAAAAAATTCGAATGACAACTTTGTAGAGAAACAAGTTTGCTACAAAAAAAGTCATATAAGCCGAGACTGTATATTCAACCCTTTCCGAGTTACAGGTGATTAAAGAGAATTCAATGAATATTTTTTTGTTCAATTCAAACGAATTCCATTTCTTATGAGATTTTCCGTCAACCTTAGAAAATATATTCATCGGTAACGTCAATAAGAATGTTTAATCAGATTATTTGTTGAAAAAAAATTAATTTACAGGTTCCAATAAAAAAACAGATTGACGTTCCATTAATTTTTAATTTACTGACATAAAATGACCGAAAAATTTGATCCGAAAAATCTGGTTCGTATTACGTATAAATTGCAGTCACATGATTTATAACATATTTGGCGCTTTCGTACACGTTCCAGTTATAAGAAATATGTTTATGCATGAACTCACTCAGCACCTCTCCTTTCTTCGGCAATTTACGTTCATTTAATTTTTCTAATTCGAATCCGAGTAATTAAATAATCTTTTTTCTTGCACTTTTTTTCATCGTTTCTTGAACTAAGAAGTCTTCGCCTTCCAATTTTTAATCCGTGTGAGAGATAAAAAAACTATACAAAATTTGAGTTAATGAAACTTTGAAACAAATAAGTCTTTCACTCTTCTTTGTTTCGGATCTTCCTCCAATTGACGCGGTCGCCGCTACCGTCGCATGGTAGTGGTAGTACCAGGCATGCCACCATCGATGCGACAGTGGCACTGCTCGTGTCAAATAGAGGAAGAACAATTTTTCGTATTTCAACGTTTCGGGATTCTGTCAGTGGTTTACAATCTCAAATCCGATTTTTTAATATTTCTACCGTTTGAGGATAAATTCAAACAAACTATTACGCGGAGCAAATTGAATGGTAAAAGTTATCGTTACGGTAATGGAAACCGGGAAAGACCTCGAATGCTTAGAAATTTTTACAGCGCAAAGTGTAAATTTTCATGAAAATGAAATAAAATTCCCTGCATATCACAAGAAATTTTATTTCATTTTTATGAAAATTTATCCTTTGCACTGTGAAAATTTCTGAACATTCAAGGTCGTCTCCGGTTTCCATTGCTGGAACGGAAGTTTCCATTTTTTTATCCTCTCCGTGCGTGGTGCAAATTAAATGAACATTCATGAGTGGAATAACGGAAAGTGGACGCATTCCCTTGCATAAAACAAATTTCGTAGAACCGGGTTGAACGCAGCGTAAAATTTTTGAAAGTAATGTAAATTTTTGCAAACCGGTGAAAAATCGTCACAGAAACCATTCAACAAATGTCTTTTGACATTTGTTGCATTAATTACATATTTAATCTCATAAAAATGGAATTCGTTTGGATTAAACAAAAAAATATTTTTTGAATTCTCTTTAATTACCTATAACTCGGAAAGAGTTGAATATACAGTCTCGGCTTATATGACTTTTTTGTAGCAAACGTGTTACTCTACAAAGTTTTCATTTGAATTTTTTCAATATACTCAATAACCTGGGCGTTACAGCTGTTTTAATAGATATTTTCATATAATTTTCACTTCTAGTAATGATACCGCGGGAAATATTGAATTTCCATACTTGGTCCAATGGACTTTATTGTAGAGCATCAAATTTCCTACGAAAAACCATTTGGAAAATATTGCCACATCAAAATTCGCAGAATGGTACCAATAATAATGAGAACAACATTTTTTTCAATGTTAATCAAATGGGAAACCTTTAATTTCGATTCGCGACCTCTAAATATTTTTTGACAGCGCTCCCCTTTCACGAGGTTTCGTTTTTGGGCATCAACTAAAGATTTTCGGGCACGATGGGTCGAAAAAAAAAGTTGCCCTGAAACGAATCACCCTAATATATATGTTATAGAGACTTGCTCTCGTATAAGCGATCTGCGCGTGACTGCCACGTCGACCGTGTGCATTCGCTCGGACGCTTTGCTTTTCACGAGCGATTCCGATGTTGCACGAACGCCCAATTTACATCAGCGCGTGCGCGCGTTTACATCAACGAACTCTCAATGCTCGAAAAACATTCATACCAACAAGAAGTTCTACCGATTTTTTTTGGATTTTTATTTCAATCCGTAATAAGATGGTGATTCTTTCAAAATTTCACACAAAATTTTTTTAAATGCCCATAACTCAGACGGAAACATGGGTATAGTAGGTCATTTTCTTCGTCTTGAATCATAGTTTCATAAAAAGAAATCGGAAAAAAAATTAAAACTGTTTTCATATGTTTTTTTCCATTTTTTATTCAAAAATATTTTTTTTTCAAAACTTGGACCCTTTTGATTTCTCTGAAAAAAATTACCGAGTTTCTAAATATATTTTTGCGTGTATGAAAAAATCCGTAGCTTGTGATATCCATAATTTCGATTTTTATTATATTTTCTACCACGAATGAGCCAAGGGATCATGTGTTTTTTTTTAACCCGTTCATGCGCGTATTCTTCTGTGCAACCAGTTAATTCAATAATCTAATATGGTGATTCAAATAGTCAAGGATATCGCGCTAGTTTTTAAATTTTGGATATGAAGGTTTTTGGTGTTGCTTATAATAAATCTGGGCTCATATTTCCGAAATTCAGGTTAATGAATCTATGGCTGACAATAAAATTTTAAATAACGCTCTAGATTACGAACCTTGTATATGGGGATTTCGGGTATCACTGATAACGAGTCCGATATTTATTTTTCATGATTTGTAATAGCGGTGTCAACATGACAGACTTAAAAGCCGAAAAACTACTTTGCTGCTATCGGAGGAGGCGCAACATATCCTTCAAACTGCTCTTATTATCATATTATTATTATCTATTAGTATCTTATTATCATATTATTATTATCTATTAGTAGTCTGTATCATCATAATAGAGGAACAACTTTCATCATTTTGATCTCTTTGGATAGTAAGAATTGATATAGAAATTGATATAGAAAAAATTCTGAAGTAATTCTACCAGGTCCATCATAATGTCATGCAACTTTCCACCCTCTTGATGTTTTCTCCAATCTCCCGCCGTTTTCCAGATACGCCGAATTTAATAAAACTCTTAATTTTTGACAAAAATTGAAATATTTTTGCGAAATAAAATCGCACGATACTTTTTCAAAAACGAAAATGCAGCGTTTGATATCCCCTTCGAAACTATGATAAATAAAATTGTAAGGAAAATTTTCTAGTGGATGGGCAGCCCATCTCCAAAACTCAAAAAATCGTCGAAAAACTGCCCTGTTCAAAAGCGCGTGGGGACTATCAAAAAAATTGTAAAAAATTATCCAAAATAAGCAAATTGAAGCTAAAACTGTCCCCTTTAAAACGACGCTTATTAAATCCTCTTACGACCTCTTTCCACTGAGATATGGAACTTATACCGAGGCTGAAAATTTCGATGGGTGAACCCATACTTTTGAGCGGGAGTGTATGTTATATATATTAGGGTGGTTCAAAAAAAATCGATATTTTTTTTTTCCCAATGGGTACGTTTCGATAGTTGCAGTAAGATAAAAAAAGAAGCCTGTCAAAATTTGAGCCCTTAAAAAAATTTTTTAGAGGTCGCTCATCGCTATTTTGTATTTCCCATTTAAATAACACGGGAAAGACATCGCTTGCTGCTTCTGAATTTTATACCTCGCCAACGCGTGATCGTAGCATAATGCCACAGGCGAGGTTTTGTAGGGATTCAAACGCACCATCAAAAAGATCTCTTATCGTTTTACGATAAATCAACTCTTTCGGAAGATATTTATGGTTAAAGTTGACTTTGTAGTCAATTTTAAGATTTTTTCTCTTTTCCGGCGAAACTATCGAACTCATCACAAAATGTTATGGGACTTTTTTTGAAAATCATGTGCATTTCTATAAAATCACGTTCGTAGATAATTGAAAAATCGAATTGCTGTATTACGAGCTCATTCTTTAAAGGAAAATTGCGATTTCCGTCAAACAAATCGTTCTATTAACTAAAAATTTTAATGAAAAGACTCCAATTTTCATTGAGTTGCTATTTGTAATGTTTATTGTTGATGAAACTTTCAAAACATATCGGATTTTTTTCACATTTTATTGATAGTTTTTCCAGCAGCATTCAATTTTTTTTAACCAAAAAATAAAAAGGTGGAAACGTTAAAAAGTATTTCAAATTTGGGTGAATATTTACAATTCGTTCTGACAGGATTAGGCAAGTGGCGACGGTGTTCTTCTACTACTTGTAAAATATATCGCAGTTGTTCCACGCTACTGCATTGAGCAATGTCGTTCAATACCCATTAAATTTGTAAAAATCGAAAATTTTCTTATTACTTTCATGAACTGCATGAAAAAAAAAGAAAAATGGAATATCTTTTATTATTCGGTCAAACTATAAGCTTTCAGAAATTTAGAAATAGAAGAAAAAGAAAAAGCGTAGAATGAAAAAGAGAAAAATTCAAATGGATTTTATCCCGATCAACCTATTTCTAAATTTATAAAAACTTATAGATTGGTCTAATAAAAACATTTATTCCATTTTTTTTGTGTTCTAATGTAGTTAATAAAAATACCAAAAATATTCAGGGCTGTCTTTAATTGTTTCCGATTTTTTCGGAATAAATTGAAATTTTTCCGAGACTACCACTTTCAATTATTATAATTATAATTATTCTTCAACTTTCAAGGTTCTCGGTACATCCTAGAAAATTTTCAAAGTGGTGTCATTAGAAATAAGCCGAGTTGAAATTTTTTTTTTTTTAATCGAGAAAAAGAAATAGAAATCGAAAAAATCCCACTCTGAAAATTTCAGAGAACTTGTCGAAAATGTCAAAGTTTCTTATGGAGAAAAGAAAAAAAAATAAAAAATGGCAATCATCCCAAAATTTTCATTTTTTTCTTAAATTCTGAAAAAAAAAACGGTGAAGATGAATTCGTATGACCTTTGATATTTTTTTCTGAAAAGTACAATCAAATACAAAAATTTTGAAAAAAAAACGTCCCGATAAGTCAATTTTAGAAAAAGTTATGTCACTTTGAACAAAAATAATGCCATTTTTTTGAAAAATTTATAACTTTTTCTGGGTTGGGTAAAAAAATTTGAAAAAATTCTGAAAAACGCCGTTGGTAGCGCAGAAGAGGTTAAAAAAGTTTCTGCCAAATCAAAAGGGGTCGGGTTCAAAAGTGGTCGATTTGGCGTGGAATGCCCCATATACACTAGTGTATATGTAACATATATACACTAGTGTATATGTAACATATATACACTAGTGTATATCTCTATATATATAAATCTGTTCGCTAAAAAATGTTTGTCCGCTTTTCAATCGAAAACGGCTGAACCGATTATAATGAATCTTTCACGAGATTAAAGATCAAGATTCAAACTGAGTCTGTGGTTTTGTAAAATTTCGTTATCTCAATTTTTACAGAAATGCAAAAAAAAAGTTTAGTGATTCCGTTCATTCTCCAATTTTCAAAACTCGACAGTAGTTAAATACTAACGATAAATAAAAAAAATGATTTACCAATTTGAAGGGAATTAAAAAACGAACAAAATGAGCGGTGGTTGAATGCTCAATTCGGCATGGAAAAAAGTAACAGCATTTTTAATGAAATTATGAAAAATTAAAAATACGAAATTCTTTCGTTTAATTATTTTATCCAGAAGAAAACTGAAGAATTATGTCTGAAATTGAAAAGAAAACGCAAAAAGATGGCCCAGGTAACATCAAAATACTTTTTTTTATTTTTTTTCATGTAGATTCACAAACAATTTTTATTCCTCATTCCTCATTCCTCATATTAGATAAAACTGATTCAACTCTGAACGAAATAATTCATGTATCTAAAAAATTAAATTAAAAAAATTAAAATGAGAAAAATTCACAGCTAGAATAGACTAGATGCGCATGCTCTATGCAGCGGGCGAAGCCCGCACGCACAGCTAGTATTATGTAAAACTGATTCAACTTTGAACAAAATAATTCATGTATCTAAAGAATTAAATTAAAAAAATTGAAATAGGAAAACTTTACAGCTAGAATAGGCTAGATGTGCCTGCTCTATGCAGCGGGCGAAGCCCGCACGCACAGCTAGTTTTATATAAAACTGATTCAACTGTGAACGAAATAATTCATGTATCTAAAAAATTAAATAAAAATAAAAATAGGAAAAATTCACAGCTAGAATAGGCTAGATGCGCCTGCTTTATGCAGCGGGCGAAGCCCGCACGCACAACTAGTATTATATATGGGGCATTCCACACTCAATCGGTCACCTCTTGAACTGTGTATTGTTTCGCTGATTTTTTACTCTTTTTAAGCTCATGGAAAGGGATTCACCAATTTTTTTGATATGTTTGTCTTGAAAAATTTATCCAGCGGAAATTGGTGAAAATTTCTCAAATTTTTGTTCATTTATTGGCAACTCTTGTGAAAATCGAGCAAATCAAACAAGAGGTTGAAATTTTGTTTTTAAATGTTCTTCCGTTTGGAAATACTTTTAAAAACATCATATGATTAATTGAATCTGTTTTTGTTTTTTAATTCCAAGTATAAAATTAATTTTTGTACCGTTTTTGTCTCCTTCGATTTTCTTCATACTTTTTCATAAAAAGCCATTATGTATTTAATGAACTCAAGCTTGAAACGATCGTGGGTAAATCTTTTTTTTTCTGGAGTAAAAAATTATTATTGGTGGGGCCATGTCAAATCGGGTACTATTCGAACTTTGCATTAACTTTTGTAACTTTGTGCAATAAACACGAATATATATGAATCATAACTTTATATTACAGGAAACAAGTCATTTGACCAGCATCATACTAGGCTTAAAATTCATCAAATAAATAATGGCTTCTGATGAAAAATATTACGAAATTCGAAGGGAACAATCACTAGAAAAAACGATTCCGTGCTTAGAATTTTTAAAAAATCGAATAAACGATTCAACAATTTTGAAAACTTTTTCAAACGAAAAAGTATGCAAGAACAAATTGTTTCACCTCTCATCCATTCGGATCGGTCAATTTTTCAAGAAGTTGTATGTAAATAAAAAAAAAATTTTACCGGACAGGACGAAAATTTCTAAAAAATCAGGTGAGTTCTTTCTCATGAGCTTAAGGTAATTAGTATATTACGCTAGTTGAATAAGTGCTTCTTTTTCACAATTATTCTATGCCAAGTTAATGTAAAAATTAAATGTAATATAGCAGAGTTTGTAACATAGTAGGTCTTATTAACGTAGAAAAATATTAATGACGATAGATTGCAAAACCATTGACTGGTAAATGCTTTTTAATGGCACATTTTTTTCGAGTTCTTTTTTTCAAGAACAAATCGTATTTTTTAATCGATTTCATGGATCTTGTCTTATGTTTTGTTCCTTCAAAGATTCTTTACGAATCCACCACGTCGATTTTTCCTAATTTTTTTTCTGATTGCAACAATTTGTTCAAGCATTATTTTTTTTTGCTAATAAAACAATTGGCAGAAACAGTAAAACGGTTGAGTTGAAAAAAAAACCACGTAGTATCTTTTGAGGAACAAAATGAGACGTGATGTATGGAAATCGGTTAAAAAATACGAATTGTTCGTTGGAAAAATTCCATGTGAATGTGCCATCAGAAAAACATTTGTCAGTCGATGGTTTTGCAATCTATCGTCATTACTTTTTTTTCTACGTTGATAAAACATGCTGTGATGAAAATTCATCTCCACTCCGTTGAATTTGTGCATTAAACTTGGCAAAGAATAATAGTAATAATTTAGCCCTTATTTGAGTCGCATAGTCTAGAGTCGCGGTAGCGGCTCGATACAAGTACATTTTTGTTATATATATATGTCGAAGAAAAGAGTTCGCTAGTAGAGTCTTTACTGTTTTTAATTTTTTTTTTCTTTCGATTGTGACTATTTAGAGCTCTGTAGTCTAACGCATTCTCTAGATATCAATTTCTCATTTTTCCGAGGCATTAAAAATGGGTGGCGTTTTTCGCACACTTTTTGACGTCTCGCGATTCCTGTCTAGTGACACTAGTTATAACTAGAAACATCTGCTGATATGTGATGAAACTGTTCAATTGATTGATTTGACAACCGGCTTTTTACATTACAGTGACAGATGTGTTGGAAAAGGTTATAAAGATCGCGGTCACGAATTTGGTGGTAGTCGTGAGATTGAAAAGTTAGGTTGTAAAGATCGCGGCTGTGAAATTTGACAGATATTTTGTTATGACGGTTATGAGGTTGAAATAAAATTATAGTGTTGGTTATGAGGTTCAAAAAATGTTTATATTTTAAAAAATGACTTGTTCCCGTTAGAGATTTCGGTATCGTTTGAAATCGAGGAAATTTTTAAAACCTCGACAAGAGCCAAGTTTTCAGTTGTGAGTAACGAAAATCGAGCAGAAAACTAATAGATAAATAAAAACATGGATGTTTACAGTGTTTATTTTTTGAGTACACATTGTTTATGAATACATGACAGAAATAAAAAGAATTTTCCTCAATTGTTCATCGGCCAATGGATATTCCTTTTTTTTTATCGACAACTTATTTTATGCAAGCCCCTGGGCTCTTTTCTTGCAGTTCTTCAAAGGTGATGGCGGTTATGTCCCAAAGCTTATGTACATTTCAAAAGGATGAAATTAATTGGAAATATTTGGCGATGGTACCAACGGTATACGATTTTCCAGTGCCGGTGTTTTCGCAACTCACCGGTGTTTCACAAAAATTTTTTTATGCCACCATCTGAGATTCTTCCCGAGCCAATGAAAAGTCATTTTTCTTTCATCGACAACTTGTTTGATGCTAGCCTCTGGACTCTTTTCTTGAAGTTCTTCAGAGGTGAAGACAATTGTGTCCCAAAGCTCATGGGGATGTCGAAAGGATTAAATGAATGAAAAATATTTGGCGATGGTACCAACGGTGTAAGATTTTCCAGTGCCGGTGTTTTCGCAACTCACCGGTGTTTCACAAAGATTTTTTTATGCCACCATCTGAGATCCTTCCGGACTCAATGCTTAAATCAATGATCTTGTATTCTTCATTGCTGAAAATCGCATTCTCTTCAACTCCAACTTTTTCGCAACGGTCAGCTTTTTCGATTTCTTAAGTGTTCTTTTTTTAGACATTTCTCATTGACAAATGATAGACGATTTAGATGTTTCTCGTTTTTTCTTCGTTGTCCACGTTTTTTATAAACATCTTTCGCTTCTGGTTCTCACTATCAGAATCTTTCATCTTCCCCGGAAAAAATTTATATTGATATCAAACAAGAGAAAATCTGTGCCATTTTTACTATGACAATCATTTCAAATCTTATAGAAGCAAGTCATTTCAACGAAACAAAGTCTTGAAACAGAATCGTATACGAAACTCTAATGTATTCCGATAAATTTCTACACATGTCTAGAAAAATTCGAATCTAGTTGGAAATTTAACATGTGAAATCATGTCGTAAGATCTCAATGAAATTTTTTCATTCTCGAAACCTTTTGTAGCAAAGGTGCAATATTTATTTACATCGTCGACTATGGTTCAATGTAAATTTCCGTCACAATGTATGTGTTTAATTCTGAAGGGGGCGAAGATCTGGTTTGGAAAGGGAATTTTGAGTAGTCGAGGTGAAGGAAAAACGAAAGAAAATTAGATGAAGTCGACACAGAATTCGAGTGAATAAAAATATAATAATCAGTCTTTATTCATTTAATGATGGAAGTCAGATAATTTCGAAGCACAACCTTAATCAATATGGCGGATAACCGTCACGCGGTCGCCAAGAATCGAAGTATCCCGAAAAGATTCACGATGAATGTTTTCAGTTATGAACGACTTCGGTTATGCATAACTGAAGTCGATCCGAAGTTGAGAAATAAAGCACGTATTAATCACAAATAAACCCGGTTGTAAATCGGAGAGAATGCGTGAGAAATAAGATTGCGTTGAAAAGAGGTGTAGATCGAACGAAGGACACACACGTGTTACTAGAAGAAAGTCCCGAAAGAAAAAGAAGTACCCACGAATTCACTGACGAAAAACTATAACGGAGTCCGGGCGTAAATCGGAGTTCAGTTACAGCGAACGCTCGCGAATGAAGAAATATACCGTTTAGAAGAGCACGTTGAAGAGTTCGAAGAGCACGTTATTAGAAGATTATTACAGATCGATGTGTACCGTGTCGCGGTCTGGCGTGAAGAGAGCGAGAAGGAAGGTAACCCGAAGCGTGCCGTGTGCAAATCCGATGCGAATCGGCCGAAAATTAGGAAGATCGCGGAAATGATAAGGACGAAGGAGGGGAGAGATGTCCGGTATGTCGCTGGCCACCAAACTCAAGCGAGAGACCCCCCGTGCATTGAGGACCTCACGCGAGAGGCCGATGAACCTTAGAGTTTTCCGAACAGTATACCTTTATACTTCTAAATTGTTTTTCGTAATTTGAAGGTTCGAGCTATAAGATACTCATAGAAAAAAGTGTATATTTGTTTATTTACAATTAGTTATACATAATTCTAACGCAAAAAACTCGTTTTTTTCGAATAAATTCAACTGTTCTTGAACGGAGCTGCGAATTGCTTTGAAATTTTTTTCACATATACTTCATGTCTAGTACTGATATTATTTTCAGATTCTTCGGCATGCTAGAATTAAAAAAAAAAAATGTTCAAATTTTCCAAAAATTGAATTTTGAAAAGGAAATTATTTTATATTTATACTTAACCTAATAGAGTGGCCTTTTTGGGTCCAGCATCTTGAATTTTTTAATTATGACGCCAGAATCGTAATCAGCGACCCCGAAAACCCTTCGTAAACCTATAGTTTTGGAAATTTGTTCAATAGAAAAATGTGCCCCTTAAGGGTTAAATTTTCGACACTTAATACAAAAGTATCAAAATTATAAGATAAATTTTTATCATGTGATTTAAAAGTATCATTTTTATTATTATTGTAATAAAAATAGTTGAGTATCGAGATCGTTGATGTTTTGGGATAATTATTCAGTATGAAATATTCCGATATGACGTTTTTTTTCTGTATAAAAGCTTATTGGTATTAATGTATTCAATAAAATGTTACAGTTTACAGGACAAAATGTCTACGGTATAATGAGAGCTCCTAGAGCGGCAAGTACTGAAGCGATCGTTGTCAGTGTACCCTACCGGACTCTAAACAGTATCCATTCACCAACAGCTCCATCGATTGTCCTGCTACTTGCTTTTGCACAATACTGCCGAAGTAATATTGTTAATTCACATTATTATTAACTTAACCCGTTTCGGCCTAGGACGCCCCTCGAGTTACACCGCTATTTAGTGTCTCATAACTACTGCTACTCTGGACTAAAAAAAAATGAAGGTACATAATCTTTTAGTTTAAAATGTGCTCTTTCCGATGATACACACGAAATTTCTCAAAAAAATTCTTAATTACAAGAAAATGCGGTTTAAAACAAAAAAAAAACATGATTTTTTCACACTTATTTTTTTTTTAAATTGAGTTCACAAAGGTTTCCTGGTTTGGGATAGACCTGGAACTGTACTAACCGGTGGCATAAACGTTTGAGTTTTAATAATCCATGGTAAAATTTTTTTTTTTTACATTAGTTTATTTAAAATGGCGACTGGAGTGAAAAATTTTGGTGAAAAAAGTAATGATTTTTTTTTTTTTTCAAATGATGCACTTTTGAAAAAAGTTGTCAAGAATAAAAAGTTTTTAAAATCACTCGAAAAATGCACTAGAATTTTTTGCAAAATGCTTTGAGCGATTTTTTTGATTTCACCAATAGTCAATTTTTGCAAAATCAAAAAAATTTTTTTGAAAATTTTGAAAAAATTCAGGTATATTCTTTGACAGATTTTGAGGACTTTTCATACTCTACTATTTTTCCCAGAAGTGCACTGTTTTTGAGGAAAAAAATTCCAAATCTCAATGTAGGATCGCATCGTGAAAAATATTTGGAATTTTTTCCTCAAAAACAATGCACTTCTGGGAAAAATAGTATGACATAAGAATTTCTCAATATCTGTCAAAGAATGCACCAAAATTTTTTCAAAATTTTCAAAAAAGTTTGATTTTGCAAAAATTGAATATTTGCAAAATCAAAAAAATGGCTAAAAACATTTTGCAAAAAACTCTAGTTCATTTTTCGAGTGATTTTAAGAACTTTTTATTCCTGACAACTTTTTCTAAAAGTGTATCATTTGAAAAAAAAAAATACTTTTTTCACAAAAATTTTTCACGTCAGTCGCCGTTTTACATATATTAATATATAAAAAAAATGTTTGACCATGGATTATTGAAATTCAAACATTTATGCCACCGGTTAGTAAAATTCCAAGTCCATCCCAAACCGGGAAACCCTTGAAAACTCAATTTCAAAAAAAAAGTGTGAAAAAATCATGTTTTTTTTTGTTTTATACCGCATTTTCTAGTAATTAAGAATTTTTTTGAGAAATTTTGTGTGTATCATCGGAAAGAGCACATTTTAAAACTAAAAGATCATGTGCTTTCAATTTTTTTTAGTCCAGAGTAGCAGTAGTTATGAGACACTAAATAGCGGTGTAACTCGAGGGGCATCCTAGGCCGAAACGGGTTAAACTACTATAAATATTAATTACAATTATAAAAATAACTGGGAATTGCATTTTCTAGAACAAAAGTATTGGGCTAAAGATATTATATTCCTAATTACGGAGCATGAACAATTAGGAATGCAAGCCTGGCTCGATGCATATCATGGCGTAGTTAGTGGTCAAGAAGGTGTTTTGATAGCCGGTGATCTGATCGGACGAGCTGGATCTATTCAAGCTGCTATCAACTTGGAAATTCATACGATGAAGGTCGGATCTATCGATGTTAAGGTAACAATTTTGCATTTTAATCGTAATTCAAATAATAAATCACTGAATTATTATTTTACACTACTGGAAAAAATTGAAAGATTGAGAACCATTCATGAATGTTTCAGTGGTCACGTAACAATTTTCATAATGATTCCTTAAATTCTTTCCAAAAATTTGATTGATTGCAACAAATAAACGGCACAATAGATTGACTTGTCAATTTATAGGGATATTGTGGGTTTATTGAGTTGTAATAATTTCAATACAAACGAACCAAGACTCTCCATCTCTATCGCTGCATAAAAAACATCTATATTTGTTCGACATAGACCGATGAGTAAATTTGCTAGAAAGCATTTGATGGGAATCTTGATTTATTTATTTCTCGAAAGAAAAATTAATTGTAAAGTCCTCCAAAGAAAGGGTCTAACCGGATAAGATGGGTCAATCTGCCCCCACTGAATTTCGGGGCTCCAATTGTTTGACAGATTCATCACCAAAAAAAAGGAAATTTTTGCAAATTTATAGTTGTCTATATGTCTATATTGATTTCCAGCGTTTCTATGTCAAAAAATGATGTTTTTTCAAATATTATGTATCAAGAGACTCGAAAGAGTCTCGGGACAAGTACATTGACAGCCTGTCGTCTGCTGGCCCGAGGCTCGCCGAGACTATACTTTCTCGAAACAAAACTTTTCGCGGTGGTGGGGGTAAAATCGAAATGTCATTTTGTTCATTTTCGAAGCTTATGAGTCGTTTGAGGCCGTAAAAATTGAACTGGAGATTAATTAAGAAATTATCTGTCGAATGAGCCCAAAATTAACTGAATTCGTGGCGTAATTGCTGAGAAAAAACTTTGCACGGGCTTAAGATTATGCAAAAGTTACTAAGACAGTCAGGATTTTGACGTATCCAGAGACGCGGTAGCGGCTCGACGCCAAGTATTAAAAGAAAAAATGCCAGCGCGAGCCCTGCCGCACTTTTATATATTCGAATATGCCGGTTTTATGACGTCATAAAGTTTTCGAATCGCTCTCACGGTCGAACCGTTTACGTAAAAATTCTGAATATCGGTAACGATTTTTTTCCGACTTTTCTCTTTCTATTGGTCCTTGTTGCAAGTAAATCCGTTCAGCCAATCTCGAGATATCATAATTTTGTGAATTAAAATCGAATGTTTTGGGAACTTCTGTCCCTTGGAGTCAGAAAGGCGTAATGAGCGTTTGTTTACGTTGGACTTACGTCCTTTGCGTGAAACGTGACATTTGTCCCGTCTTCTGCGCCCAGTTCTCGCTGAACGAGGCTACCCCCAATTCTCGCGCGCCGCTGAGTGAGAGAGACAGCACGCGGCTGCGCGTTCCCTCTTCCTTGGCATGGCGCGTTCTCTCTCGTTCTCGTTTCTCAACGCGTAGACGATACCGTCTACGCGCGCTCTATTCGCGCGCTTTAATCCGTTTTTATTTTCCGTATACGTAAAAAAAAAAACAAATAATATAAATTACAGAATGGTTATTTTATAATGAAGGTCGCGTCTTTTAATACTTAGCGTTCTTTTTTTACTTTTTATATCTGTATACGCGTACTGACCGCTACAGACAAAGGCTCCGTGTCCTCCATGATCACCAATCCTCGGTGAGAGAATTCTTGTTCCAACCAATGAGCGTTGAGAAAACTCCTCGGCCAATTATGTTGGAGCTACGAACTAGCTTGCGTGACGTACTTTCATCGCGCTGATCGAAGGGATCGGCGATGACAGCTAGACAATATGGCTGCGCCCGGGTTGTTGTGCGTGTGTTTTCGCCGCGGTTTCAATTTTACGATAATTGTAAAATTACAGTTATTTGTGTATTCTCGAAGCATCGCGTGTGTTCGTTCGAGACCAGTGAATCAGTGTGTAAAGTGTGATATCAATTTAAAGTGTGTGAAAAGAATTATAAAAGTTTTATTTTTCGAGTCGGTCCGGCGGCTGGGTTCTCGAGACACTCGATTTTCAAAAACAGTGCGGAATGTGCGAGTTTTAATTTATTTTGAAGCTCAGTGCAAGAATAAGTGTTGAGCATTGAATTTATAAGATAAAATTATACGTCTGTGAAAAATATTCATTAAGTGTTTTCATTACCCAGCTCCGAGAAATATAGGTTAAGCTATAACTTCGAATCAGATATTTTATGTCGAAATCACAATTATTGTATGT
>JBBLXU010003269.1:0-26637 GCA_037893425.1 Campoplex nolae
GCATAAGATCAAACACATCCCTTGCAGGGACCGCTGACCCTCCACTTCCCCCTCCCCCGAAACTAGCCTTACTCTTCCCCCTCTTCCACTTTTTCCCCCTCCCTAAAAGTGAGCCAGAACTGGTATAGCCTTACTACTCTTCTACTTTAAAATTCGGCTTGATGAATTGAAATCGGATGACTTCCAGAGCATCCAGCCTTGCTGAAAAAAATGGCCCTCTTGACTTCTGAGTGCCATAACTAAAAAACTATTTATCCGACAGCACCTGGTTTTTTCACAGAGGAAGTATCTATCAATACCTACAATCGTGCAAAAAAAAAGATCCAACTTCAAAAATGGCGACGATAAAAATTTTTGAAAAAACGTCTTTTTTTATGTTGTTTTGAATTTTCTCCGTTAATTATTAACCGATTGGGTCGTATTAGGGCTCATTCTTTTCGCATTTTTATTGTCTACATTTCGTCTTCGGTTGCTTTTCAATAGCTCTAATGGTTTCTGTTTTATAAGCAAAAAACTAAAAAAGTGCGTTTTTTTTTCACTAATTTGTTAATAACAAATAAGATACCCGGAATCTCGTGTCCAAAACTATGCAGTTAACATCAGGGGACCTTTCCGCGTGTGATGGCACTCGCCGGTACCTGTTAGTATTTTTGTCAAAATCTGATGATTTTGTAGCTTCGTTTCCTGGCCTACTAGTTCACATAAAAATGATTATGAGAGTTCAAAGCACTGAATTTCACATGAAATAAAGGCGAGATGTCTATCGCGATATAGCACGTAGCGCGGACCGGTCAAGACTGAACTAAGATGGCCGCTCTCTGGTCGTTGACTGGCACGAAGCCTTCGTTCTCGTTTCCGAGCGCGTCGCTTTCGTGTCGCCGCGAGAGCGCCTAGGAGGTACTGCCCCGGTGTGAGCTGCTAGAAAAGCTCGCGTTGCTTGTAAGGCGATGCGGATTCTCGAACAAATTCTCTATATTAGGAATAAAAATGATTATTTGTATAATAAAGAAAATGATTCCCATTGAATCAATAAAAAAAAATAATAATAATATAAGGGTTAAATTAAAAAAGGTTGAAAAAAAAAAAAAATTTTGATTTGGAATTACGCATTAGAAAAAAAAAACTAGAAAATAATTATGAAGAACTCCTTCAGAATTTTGTTTTTTGATCTGAAAATATTGATCAAAGAATAATTGAACGATAATTATGGCAGCTGATATCATATGGAATTTGAGGGATGTTGGGAGTCATTTCCTAGACTGTGCACATGAATTCATGAGAGATCTCCTGACATCTCCTAAATTTCATATCAGCTGCCGTAATTATTGTTTAATAGTTCATTGATTAATATTTTCAGATAAAAAACACGAAGTCCTAAGTTCTTTCTGATTATTTTCTACTATTCTTTCGAGATTTTCTTTTTTCAAATACGCCATTTCTAGTCGGGAGTTTTTTTTGTGTTTTTTCAACTTTCGGGGAAATCGGTTGAAAATCGATCGTTTAAGAAAATGTAAGTGGATAGAGAACTTTTTTCGCGTTGAAATTGTAATGATTAATGTTTCTTCTATTTTCCCAACAGCTATTCGATTGGCTCTGGAAACATTGGAGAAGACCGAATTTCGAAGTCTTGGCGCAGAAGTTCATATAGCCGATTTGGAAAATTGTCGACAGTTTCCGCAAACCTACCACGATGTCAAATATACCGAATGTGTAATAAGAACTGCAGGTTTAACCGGACATCATCCCGGTGGCACATGCAAGATTGGTAAAGACGAAAAAGATTCGGTGGTGGATGAGCACTTGAGGTATCTTGTTAGAAAAGCATATGTTCAGCCAAAGATTTCAAGAAATGATCATTTATCACAGATTATTAAAAAGTTGAAGTCTTTCAGAGTTCATGGTATTGCCCACTTAAGGATAATGGACGCTAGTGTTTTACCATCCCCCATATCTGGTTCACCGAATTCGGTTATAATAGCAATGGCTGAGAAAGCCGTTGACCTAATTCTCGATGAGAATCGTGAACAGCTCATCAACCAAAGAATTGATGGACTGATGGAAAATTGAACAGTGGAGAATCAACAAGGGCTTCATTAAATCTAAGTTTCGGAAGGTTAATTCATCCAGTTGAACTTTATATCGATTGGAAATGTCAAGAGAATAAAGGAATGTTTTCGGAACCGTGAGTTTTCTTATGTATCCCGATGAAAGAATCAAGTTTTTATCGATTCTTCATGTCATTCAATTATGCTTATTGGCGTATTGGTTATCGTCAGTAATCAGTGACTGTGCTACAAATTGCACCTTTTGAAGGAATACATGTAATGTCTTAGCGCACAAGAATTAGAAAGCGCTTGATTATTTTCGCGCTAGAGTATATTCGAGACCGAAGGAACCATCACTTATATATAGCTGCATATTAGTGTAAAATTTTGTGAAATTTTTTTTTCGTTATCCAAAAATGTTCATTGCAATCAACATCCTGTTAAATGTTGGCCATAAAATTTGAAGTACCCCGTGTATCACAGATTTTCAGTGAAACGGATGACAAAATAGGAACACTTGGATTTTAAAAAATCACATGATTAAGAACAAGATGAGAATCATTGAAATGATGAATTATGATGGAGTAAATAATAGATGATAATAGGAATGATGAATCACTGATCAAGATCAGTTCATTCGAAAATTTCGTCCTCAGTCAATCGAAATCTTGATTGTGCAATGAAGTTAATAATCGAACACGCTGTTCGATCTCCCCGCTCTCATATCCCCTCTTCTAAAGAGTTTGGAGAACCTCATTCTTCCGCTCCGGGCCTACACTTCTTCTCCTCCTTCTTATGCTTCACTGGCTATCTCTCAAAAATAAGGAATGTGCCACTTTCACAACTAAGATAGGTTATGTAAGATTATTCTCCGGGATTATTTTAACCCCTCCTGGGGAAAAACAATATGGACAAATACATTGATGGGCCCTGGTTTCTTATGATAATACAAAAAATGATACAAAAGATCCAAAACTTCACCTATAAAAATGTTAATGAGTTATTTCGGGAAAAGCTAAGATTCCATTTCGCCAAAAGTCATAAAATCATTTACCTCCCTTACTCCCTTACTTACTCAAATCTTGTACCAATCAAAAGTAGGATTCCAAAGTATGATCATTTTCATTGCTGGTAATATAAATTTTCGATGCTTGACATGCTCGATTATGTTGTACGTCATTTCCTGATGACAACATACCATTTTCGTCGACTATTCTTTCTCCTTGAGAGAAACGAAAAGATATACAAATTTCATTAATAATGAATTTTCAAGTATTAATAATTTATAAAATAAAAAAAGAAAAAAATTGATAGAATAAAAAATAAAACCTTTAGGAAACCCTGCATAGTTCGAGAAATCCTTTGCCATTGTCGCCACCTGTAAATAAAGATAAAACCCCTTGTGAATACCTCAGTCATTTTCTTAAACCATTTCAGTGAATAATGTGTTAAAATGTTCTACAAAGCAGGACGCAAGAAGATCACGAAATGACTCAGTACTTTCTAGAGTTTCGTCATCTTCTACGCTGGAGCAATCACTAAATGAGTCATATTCGTTCTCGCTATTTCCTATATCGACCCAGTTATTCCAGTCGATATCCGCTTGATGGTTTGGAGAAGCTATGGAGTCGATTGATGTCGCGAATCTCTCATGGAAAATGTTGACACCGTCTGCTGGTGAAATATTCCGCTAGGGTGACCTATGTCCATAAGAATGGGTGTTGGGTTCTCCATTTCTCGGATTTGAATCACTATCACAAGGCAATTCAAATCTCTGAATGAGGCCATGTTCGTCTTTATCCTGAAAATTTTCTGGCTTACAAACTATCCACACTACCATCGGAAAGTTTCCAGACAAAAGTCCGAAAAAGTTCCCGCATTCTTTTTCGTGTTATTCCGTCGATAATGTAAATAAATGAATTTAATCAACGGCATTTTAAAGAACAGAAATCCCGTTTGGTTCTGCTTTTTTAAAAAAATTTTCGCGATTTTTTTTAAGACTGGGACGTCATTTTGAAAACGACCATTTATCGTTTTTTTTTACCTTGTACAGAGCGACCGCGTTTTTAGTCGAAATTTTTTTTTTCAATTTCTTTGACTGGATCTTGAAAAGAAGACGCTCAAGCTTCAATTTCGTTTTTGTCGTGAAAAGTTGCCTCTGCAATCATTCAAATCACTAGATTTTTTTCAGACTTTTTTCCGAAATTTTTTTTTTTTTTCATCGATATCAGTCGGACACCAGGTATATCAATTTCCGCAATTTGAAAACTATGGGTTTTTTGACGAAAAGTCCAAGTACACAGAAGTTCCATTTCTTCAATTTTAACGTTTTTGAATTTTTTCAGATTTTTTTTCGACTTTTTTTATCCGACGATGTTTATTTCGAATTTGGGATTGAATTGAAATATTATGAGGGATAACATTTTTATAGTTCAATTTTAAGAGGTTTTGAATTTTTGTAGACTAATTTCATCACTTAAAGATTAAACTCATGTCTCGTCGAAGAAACCGCCTTTGGTAATTAGCACTTTTTGGACAATACGCGGCATCCTTTCAACGAGTCTCTCGAAAATATGGGTGGCGTTTCCTTGGTACATATTTTCAAAAACTCCCAGAGTTGTTCTGCCGATTGGTGAGGTGTTTTTCTTATTTGCCGATCCATTTCATCCCACATTAGTTATTTTTTCCTTATTTTGAAGGTAGTTGGAGCACAGCTTTGAGGTATGCTTCAGGTCGTTATCTTGTTGAAAAACGAACCCTCTACCGATTAATCGTTTTCCAGAAGGAACAGCGTGAGTTTTTAATATCGAATGATAGCCTTTTTGATCAAGTATCCCCTTAACTCTGTATATTGTAACGGTACGCTTTTGACGTCACCCGCTACGCGTGTGTTCGAGCTACTAAAAGTTTTTTTTAGGAGCAGGTATGAAAAGAAACGAGAAATGCGGAAATTTAAATTTGACAAAAACAATTAAATAATTGTGTTTATTCACTTTAGTGTGATTGTACAAAAATGATTCGAAGAAGTCGTCTGTGTTTACGTGATATTTCGAGAATATTTCCCTAATTTCAACTTTTTTGTCCAATTTTATAAAGCGCTCTTATTTCTCACTAAATTTGTCCAAGTCGATTATGCGCTCTTATTTCTCAATAATATTTGTCCAAGTCGGTTTTGCGCTCTTATTTCTCACTAATATTTGTCCAAGTCGGTTTTCCTTTATAATATCAATAATGATCATTAAATTTCTTTTAAATGAATAAATTTCTTTTAATAAAATTTTAATTAATTGGCTCAATTCTGCTATTCTTCGATTTTTTCAATTTGTTCTTTCCGAATTTTATCACTCTGTTTGATTTACTGAGTCAATACAATTTTATTTTTATTTCTGTTTCTTATTAGCTCGATACAATTTAAACAAGATTAATTTATTGAGCACTTCGGAAAGATTAAAACAGTTCTCGCCTCAAAGAGTGTGACTTATTTTATCTGTTTAAATTAAATGAATTTATTTTTCTCCAACAAAAAAAATGGGTTTGTGACAAGGTTCCTATGCCAAGAATCTGCAGACAATACGAAATCGCACCGTCCCCTCCCTCTTTAGCATAGGAGAAAAGGAATCCAAATTCGAGAATCTTCAGACCGCACGAAACCGCACAGTCCCCTCCCTCTCACTTATGGAAAAAAGGAATAGGTTCTCACACCAGGAATCTGCAACCCATACGAACCCGCACAGGTCCCTCCCTCCTTAGTGTGAGTGGATAGGAATTTCACCCTCGAATCTTTGGATTGCACGGAATCGCACAATCCCCTCCCTCTCGGCGTGAAACTTGGAAAATAATAAAGGTTTACGTTGGAGCTTATTTTTCAAGAGTCACTACCTCTTTACTTGAAGCGAGAGTGAACCAGTGCTACCAAGACCGCGAATCCTGAGCGAGCACTGGCTGCCGTGTCTTCGATGCACGGTCTTTTATACTGATTTAGACAAAGGAATAATAATCATAATTAACTCTAAAAATAACTCTAATTCGGATTGGCCCGGAGAAATAATCTCGAACCAGAGTTTTGATCTCTAAATTTTTGTATTGGTCAGCTGGCCTGTCGCTGCGGCGCGATTGGTCGATCTTAAGGCTGATTTCCATTGCTCGTGTGCCAAATGATGATTTTATAATAAAAATAAATGTTTTTGTTGCTTAAGGTTTGTTTTTTTCCTTTTTTAAATAAAATGAGTCAAATTTTCTTTTTAAACATGATAACTTAATAATTTGTGAGCTATTGAGAGCATTATTTCTGTTAGATCCAAACCCTACTTCGAGATTGGCCATTTCCGTTGGAATCGGCGCATTATTGGACTTCAACTTATTTTCACTACGTGGAGTCTTTCAAATTTTGTTTTCATATTTAATTTTAATCTGTTTTTGTTCGTTTCGATATGTGTTGTGTAAAAGTTAATAGAATTTGTCTGTCAGAACATAAAAAGGTGTGAAATTGATGAAAAAAAAGAGATTTTCTATTTTAATGGATGGCTTCAATGTCTCGGCATAGAGTCGCTTCGAGCGGCTGAGTACTGATTCGCATGGCGCGCGGTTCAAATTACGTAATTTATGCGTTGTCAGAAAGAGTGCCGTTTCAATATATGTAGCGGGATTGTTAGAGCCTGAGGATAGACTTGAATTAATCACTCCACTACATAAAATAAAGTCCATTTTATTATACAAAAATCACATAATAGATTTACGGAAATCATACAATGAAATCAATTGACGCGTAGATCGACTGTGTCGATCGGCCGTTCACGCCAGACTAATTATATTATAATTCGGACGAGTCTTGTCGTACCGGTTAAGAGGGGGGAAAATAGGTGTGAGTGCTGAGGCACCACAGTACTCCCCTTTTAGAAGAGAAAAAAAACGTGATTGGGAGAAAAAAAAATTGATTCGCGTTTACTCGCGTTTAGGCCCTGCTGGTCGATGGTTGGGACGAGTCGGCCCCTTGATCGCCGTCGTCTGTGAGTGCGTAGACGGGTTTAAGTCGGTCGATGGAGATCGCCGTTGGCGCGCGTTTGAAATCTACGACGAAATATTTGTCGTGGCGCGAGATGACTCTGTATGGGCCTTCGTAAGAGGGAGAAAAAGCTTCCTTCACCCTGTCGTCTCTAACCAGTACGTGGGAGCAGGTAATAAGGTTCCTGAAATAGAAAACAGAACGTCTGCCGTGTCACGACGTGTCAGCGGGCGCTAACACTCTAAAATAACTCCTCAGACAGGCAAGTACATCGCTCGTAGGCTGTCTAGCAGATGGGGCTAAAAATTCGCCGGGCAGGCGGAGAGGTTCGCCGTAGACGAGTTCGGCTGGTGTGGTGGCCATGTCCTCTTTCCAGGCGGAACGAAGACCCAAGAGGACGGCGGGTAGCGCGTCATACCAGCTCTCCTTGTGGCACAGTAGTGCCGACTTCAATTGTCGGTGGAGCCTCTCGACGAGCCCGTTCGATTGAGGATGATACGGCGTTGTTCTCAGGTGTTGGATACCGAAGAAATTAGAGAGGGCTCGCGGGATTCCATATCTCGCTATCCATTGGGCGAAAAGAGGGGAATCGCTTCCGGGAAACGCGTGAAGCGGTCGACGATTGATCGAGTGATGGTCGAGTTGGAATCGCTTCAGAGAGAGCGAGTTAGTCGGAGTCCGAATCAGCTGACGGAGCTCTGGATCGGTAGATTGAGCCTCCGCGAGCTCGACGGTTGTGACGGGCGTTGAGATCGCTTCAATGCGGGAAAGGCTATCCACGACGATGTTGTCGAGACCAGCGACGTGCCGGATATCGGTCGTGAACTGCCCGATAAAATCCAGTCGCCTGAACTGCCACGGGGAGGCTCGTTGAGGTCGTTGCTAAAAAGCATGAAGCAAAGGCTTATGGTCTGTATAGATTATTACGTGCCTGCCTTCGAAAATGTGTCGAAAATGACATCCGTCATTTTCGACATATTTTCGAAGATAGCGTGGAGTTCGCGATCGTACGTCGAGAGTTTTTGGATTGACGGTTGTAGTTTCCGGCTGAAAAAGGCGAGAGGTTGCCAGCCGTCGTTGGTGCGCTGCTGGAGCGTCGCTCCGATGGCGAAGTTTGAAGCGTCGGAGAAAATTGCCCATTGCGCATCGTTGTCGGGGTGAGCGAGTAGCGCAGCGTCCGCTAGTGCTTGCTTTGCGTCGTTGAAGGCCTTGAGAAGCTCGGGGGTTTTCTCCACCGGAAATGTGCCCTTAACGTTAGGTCCTTCGAGTACCTTGTTCAACGAAGCTAGAATGTCTGCGATATTCTTGATAAATTTTCGATAAAAATTAATCGTCCCTCGAAACGCGCGAAGGTCCTTGACCGTCTTAGGGAAGGTGAGTTTGAAAATGTCGCTTACCCTTTCAGGAAGAGGCTTAATACCTGTTTTATCGATTAGGTGGCCGAGATACTTGACGGCGGGGGCGCCGAAGACGGACTTGGCGGTGTTGATTACCAATCCATAGTCCTTCAACTGTTGAAACAGTATCTCAAGGTGTTTGAGATGCTCCTCGTGGTTGGCGGATGCAACGAGCAGGTCGTCGATGTAGGCAAATACAAAAGGGAGGTCACGTGTCACCTCGTCGATAAAACGCTGGAACGTCTGAGCGGCGTTGCGTAGACCGAAGGTCATGAACGGGAACTTAAACAGGCCAAAAGGGGTGATTATGGCCGTTTTTTCGAGGTCCTCTGGTGCGACTGGAATTTGATTAAACGCTTTAACTAAATCAATTGTAGAGAAAATAGTTGTTACGTCACGGTTTTTATGTCCAAAGTCTCGTTTTTAACCTTCAATTAATTGGACAAATTTTACAGACTAACCCGAGTAACCGATTATTAGTCGAGGTTCCTTTGTTTAGAGGGGGAGATTTACCCTCCGGGATTGGAACCGAGTGCGTTGTTGACTTGTGATTTTTGTAGTTTTATTGGGAAAACGGATAAAATAAATAGGAAAAATAAAATGAATGAGTAGCGAGAACTTACCCTTTTACCTGTAGCGGTGAAGCGTAGAGGGTGAAAACTTACTACGGTGTCGCTGGTGGTGTTTCGAATTCAAACGATTTAGGGGTCGGAACCCTGATGACCGTTGAAGCCTCTGAGGAGACTGGTGAACCTGGACGATATACCTCAGAGGCACCACCGACGTTCGGAGCCAAAAGACGCCCGCTCGGATATTCGTCGCTGATTAAATATATATGGCAGACGAGATTCGTCTGTGAAATGATTTTTACGACCGGTTTCGACGATTGCTCCAGGTCGTCCACTCAAATTTTCCCGCAAAGTTCAAAGAGTTTTTACCGTGATGATGATCGGGAGAACTTCCACAAAGGCCGCAATTGATAACGTGAGGAAAAATTCGTAAATAATAAGACGGATATAGATGAGAAATAAAGTCACGCTTGTTCTCTTTTATTTACCGCAGAGAAATTGGTCGAAATTACAAAAGCGACGACACTGTCGAATAAAATTTAGGTACAATTATTTTATTAATTAAACGCGACAAATTTTGTCGAAACCGCGAAATCACAAAAATAAAACGCGTAAATCGGAGCGTCGAAATTACAAAAATTATAAAACGCAAAAATCGGAGCAACTAATGTATCGAGGGTGAATGACGGTGTGAATACACTTGAGCACTACCGAATTACGAACGTAGTCGAGAACTTTGGTATTGAATTATTCGCAAAATAAAAACACGCACGAATTTGGATCGCGACGTCGTCGAGATCGGATTTTGCTCAAAATATTATTTATCGATAGTTGAAAAACGTGAACGGTCGAAATATCTATGAATTTGAAACCTTGTTTCAATTTATCGAGACGAATTCAAGTTATCAGAATGAACTCTACTCGAAATTCAATTTGCGAATCATTCAATGAAATAACCCTGAGATTTAGCTCAAACTGTCAATATAAGAAATTGTCAAAAACAAATTTGAAGATGTCGGAGTGAAAATAATCTTGCGATCAGTTTTTCAATTAAAATAATTTACCTTGAAAGTTAAATTATGGTTTATCGGGATAAAATTGACTCGAAGATTTGATCTGAATTATTGAAATGAAATCTACCTGAGAATTCAAATTCGAATCACAGAACGAAATTCACCTGAAAGTCGATTGATAAGTGATCGAGATTAAAATGACCTTGAGGATTGATTTGAATCGTTGAAGAAAATTTAATTGAAAATTCGCTCGAAAATTGAATTGAAATTCACTTGAAAATTCACTCGGAGGTTTAATTGAAATTCTACTTGAAAATCTAATTAAAAATTAATTGAAAACTCACTTGTAAATCTAATTGAAAATTCGCTTGGAAATTTAGTTGAAAATTTACTTATGAATTCGATCGGAATTGAGTTGAAAATTTGGTTGAAATTGAATTGAAGGTTCGGTTGGAAATTGAATAGAAATTTGAATTGAAAATTTAATGGAAAATTTGATCAAGAATTTAATTGAAAATTATTGGGCTGAGAATAGTTTAAAAGTCGAAATTGAATTGAAATGAATTCACTCGAAAGTTAAACTCCAAATTATCAAAATAAAACCCGTTAGATAAATTGGCAAATACGTTCACTCGAGAATTAAAATTCGAACAGCTGACATAAATTCGCTGGATGATCGAATAAAATTTGGCCGAATAGATTCACTTGAAACGAAGATAAAATTTGTTCGACAAATCAAATTATCGTTCAGAAAACAGGTTCTGAATAATTAGAAATAAAATTCACTCGAAAATAAAATTACGTTCACTTGGAAATAATTCCGGACAACTCAAGGCAAAATTCATTTCAGAACAAAATCGTATTCACTCGGAAATAATTTCGAATAGTTGAGATGAAATTCGATTGGTAATTAAATTTAGTTCACTTGAAAATAAGATTTGAATAACTGAGGTTAAGTTTAATTGAAAAATAAATTCCGAATAATTGAAATGAAATTCACTTGAATATTAAAATCGCAAGTAATCGAGGTAAAATTCACTTGAAAATAAAATACTCGAATTACAAAGTTCACTTTAAAACAAAATTTAAATTATAAAATTAACTTGAAAAATAAATCACAAATCATAAAATGCACTTGAAAATGGAATTCTCCAACCATAAAATTCGCTCAAAGAATTAAATTTTGAATTATAAAGTTCGCTCGAAGAAATAGGTCTTGGATTATAAAGTTTGCTCAATGAAATAAATTTCGATTTACAAAATGCACTTGAAAAAAATAGATCACAAATTATAAAATTGACTGGGAAATAAAATTTAAATTACCGGATTCATTCGAAGAAATAATTTCGAATTACAAGGTTCGCTCAGAGAAATAAATCTTGAATCATAAATTTCGCTCGAAAAATAGATCTCAAATAATAAATTCACTTGAAGAATCGATTCCGGATAGTTGGGATGAAATTCACTCGAATGTGTGTGTGTTTCGACAACTTCAGATTGTCGAAAAGTCATGAATAAAAATTTAAATCACGAATTATTGAAATAACGCGGACTTGAAATTTAAATTTCGAATTAACGAAATAAATTCAAGCTCGGTATTTCCGATTCGGATTATTGAAATAGGCTTGGAGTTTAAATTTCGACTTATCGAAACAAACTCAAGCCTGTGATTTTGACTTTTAATTTTTGGCGATTATTTAAGTGAACTTACTTGTGATTACGATTTCGGGAATGACGAAACGGAGCGAAGAAACGATTCTCGAACGACGCGCACCTCGGAACCCGTCGGAACGAATCACGATCACGCTTTGATGAACTGAAAAAACACCGCAGATTCTCGACACGAATTATGTTTTAAAGGATTTCACGAAAATCGTTTTTGACAAACGCGACCGCGATACAAAAGTCGCTCAGATTTTAACACAAACAAAAAAAATAAAATAGATATTAAGAAGAGTCTTTGAGTCCGTACCGATCCTCAAACACACACGTTTCCCGGATACACTCGCGAGTTCTGACCATGTCCGACGCGAAAATGGTTAGAGAAAAATTACTAACTCGGAAGTACTCGGAAAAAAATATATTCGACGAGTGATTAAGTGCGACGGGCGAGTGAAGATCGAAGACTGACTAATTGTCCGACACTTTTCGACTCCCTCGGCTCCAAAGTGGGAGGGGGGGGTCCATACTTTGTCTTCGCGAATTATCCCACGGTAACTGGGACGTTTAGGCTGATCATGCACGCAGACCGGATGCTGATAGCGCGAGAGGTGTTATTCGAGCCTCCACGTGCGACGCTCGAGTCTAAACGAAGTCCAGCTCAGACGCCGGATGGAGATAAGAAAATTTGCGCCTCCTTTCGGCATACGCTGCTCTGGCATAATTAGCTCTTTATATAGACTGTGGGAACAATGCCACAGCTTGAAACAAATTCGATTTCGTACCGATCAGCTGAAAACGCTCCAGTGACCGTGGGAATACAAAAAAGTGTATATTTATACTCTAAATATTTTAGGATTAATTATTTTTGTAAAACGCTCCAAATGATTAGTATATGTCATAGTGTTAAGTAATGTTATTAATTTTTATCTATTATTTTGATTTTTTAGCTCATTTTCATCACACTACCTACAAATTATCTTGGTTCAATTTCCCCGTCAACAAGTATGAAAATCCGAAATTCACTGTGAGGTAACGACACAAATTCATTGTGGATTGAAGAGATATTCGTAATCCTTGCGTTGTCTCTCTAGTTAAAAATTCATGTTCCGTAATAGGGCCATTCTTCATTTCCAATTCCCATCGATTGAGCCAATCTAACGCGTCTTCTAATACCTGTTAATAGTAATGATTGTAAATAAATACTTTCACATCAATTTAGAACCATGTATGTCGAAATGATGTACCGAGTTATGAATTGCATTAAATAAATGGAGGATTGAAATTTTTTTAAATACTGATTCATTGGGATATGCATGCAAGTGTGTGTGCGTGTGTGCGTGTGCGTGTGCGCGTGCGCGTGTGCATGTGCGCGTGTGCGTGTGCGGGTGCGCGTGCGCGTGTGCGTGTGCGTGTGCGTGTGCGTGTGTTTGTGTGTCGTTTCTTTACCTTAAAGTCTATAGAATCCGGAGTTAGTCCCTGATTCGGGGATTTCCGGTTTAACGCGTCAAACATGTCGTTTATCCGTTTACAAATTAAAATAGTCTTTTCGCATCCGTTAAGAAGACTGCATTTTTGGGATTGATTGATTGATTATTTTATTATGCCCTAGTTGTAACAACTATGGGGCAAATTGTGACAATTTTTAACCATACAGTTTAAGTTGCTAATATACAAATGTTTCAACTGGTCTAGATGCACAAAAGTGAGATATAAAGGAATAATAAGATATATAAACGTAATATTAAGTAGAATAACTTAAAAATAACGACCGAAGGGCAATCTTCTTATAGAGAACGCTATTTTATTTAAACTATCTTAAACTATCTAACATTTACACAATATGATTAATTAAGAGTTTCTAGTTTAAAAAGATATGGGAAAAGCCGTGATTTAAATACTGTGAGTGAGCTAGCGGACGTCACTTCTCTAGGAAGACTGTGCCATTGATAAGCTGAGGATAGTCGGAACGAGTTGTGTAGTGTTGCAGTTCTATGATTAGGTTTTGCAAATGTACGATTTGTGCTTCCGCCGGCAGTTTGGAGTCGAGCAGAATGGCGGTCAGTAAGATTTACTCTCGGTAGGAGTTCACAGAGATAAGGTGGATAGGACTGGTTTAACAATTTGCAGGTTGAAATACCTAGGAAGTAGAGACGGCGATTTTTAACAGAGAGCCAGTTAAGGCGATGTCTATACGGAGTGACACGTTCATCCCGACGTAAATCGAATACAAATCTAACACAACAGTTTGATAGCCTTTGTAACCTTGAATTTAATTCCTCCGTAAGATCATTGTATACAAGGCAGCAGTAATCGAAATGAGGAAAAACAAGGGTAACAATTAACTTAGCTCTTAGTTCTCGTGTTAATAAGTTACGTAGATGCTTGAGTTTGTGTATGATAGCGTGTATTTTTCGGCTAATCAGAGTGACATGCTTATGCCAGGTGAGATTATTGGTGAATATTAAACCTAGATTGCGCGCTTCTGTAGTAAACTGTAGGATATTCGGTCCAACTTTAATACTCGGACATAAAGCCAAGTCAATCTTCTTCACTAAGGCGTTGCTTCCAATAATTAGGGCTTTAGATTTATTTATATTTAATTCCAGACTATTTGACTGAGAAAATCTGGCAATTTGCATCGTAAGTGATCTTGGCTATGGCATTATTAATGTCACATGGCAGGCAGTGTAAATAAATCTGCGTATCGTCTGCAAAGATCATCCGACTCGAGTACTTCAAATCTTTTCCAATGTCGCTGATGAACAGGGTGAATAGCAATGGTCCAAGTACGGATCCTTGAGGGACTCCCTTAGAGATCGGGGGCCGGTCTGATACGCACCTCTGTCCATCGACAATAGCATGAATACGTTCAGTGAGGTAAGAAAAAACCAGTTCGAGCTCACGATCTCCAAAGCCCAGATGTTTTAGTTTAAGTAAAAGTTTTAAATGTGGCACAGTGTCAAATGCTTTCGAGAAATCAAACAGAATGAGGATCGTGAGCATGCGCTGGTCGATTCCTTGTCGGATATCTTCGGTGACTCTCAGCAATGCCGTTTGTGTGCTGTGGAATGCGCGATATCCTGATTGGCGCGAGTCAAGAATGTTAGGATGCTTTTTATAATGATTGCAGATTTGATCATGTAAACAGCGTTCAAAAACTTTAGAAGCTTCGGAAAGATTGGCTATAGGTCTAGTATCCGACGGAGAGACAGGTGCTTTGATTTTCAGCAGCGGTCGTATGTAAGCACGTTTCCAGCTCATCGGAAAATGAGCGAGCAAAATGGCTTTGTTAAAGATAAGCGTTAAGCTTTTTGAGATCGATGTTTTACATTTAGATAGAGAAAAGGGTGAAATGGAGTCAGGACCCGTACCTAATGAAGATGAAGTATTTTTTTGTAGAATTTTTAAGACAGATTCTTCAGTGATTTTTTGGAAAGAAAACGTGGGATGAGCTCGACTCTCTGATGCTATCATTCGTACAAAAGTTTCATGTGCTAGTGGAACAGAGTTACCCGAAATCGAATTGTAATATTTGTTCAATTCATCAGGCATAAAAAATTAAAGTGGAGAAGTAGTGTTCGACTTGACTAGACCAAGATTGGCGAGCTCTTTCCACATTTTATTTGGTGCATTTAAAATATTTAGTCTGGTTGCAAAGTGGTTGTTTTTTGCCTCTCTTAGTTTAATTGTAACATTATTACGGAATTGCCTGTATATTTTGTAATCGAGTATATTTTTCGTGCATTTCGCATGGTTGTATAATTTATCTTTTTCCCTAATTAGTGATTTTAATTCCTCTGATAACCATGGTGATTGAGCACGACGAGGCGTAAAGGTACATAGTGGAGCACAAGTATCAAACTTCGCAGCGATTTCATTAGCGATAGAGTCAACAAAATTATCCAACTCAGCAGTTGAGATAGATGTAGATAGGGTTAGTGAGTCGAACGATTGTAGTGAATTGTTTAGCAGAGAACAAAATCGTTCCGTATTAAAATTTTTTAGATTTCTTCGTGTTATAGTACGATTGATATTGAGCTTTTGGTTTATCTTGTATGAAAATTGTATAATATCATGCCCAGCAATGAATGGAGTGGATGATTTAATAAAAGATATTAGCTTTTCTTCATTGTCTAAAATAATAACGTCCAGCCAGGAATCACTATGAGCTGTGTGGTACGTCGCAGAAGAAGTGACAAGAAATAAGGCTTGAGAATTGATTAATTCTTTCAAAGCAAGAGCCTCAAAACTGTTAGAGAGTAAATTACAATTCAGATCTCCTGTAATAATTATGTTCTCGTAGGCAAAACTATGCCGGTTGAATGCTCTCAAGAAATTCGCAAATAATTGCCCCTTCGGTCTCCTATACATGCACGTGAACATTATTTTTTCTTGAATATTAGGAGCAATTTCAAGAATTAGAAATTCTGGTGAGTTTGAAAATAAAGTAGGTGATGCCTCTAGAATACGCACTTTCAGGGATATATGTATATAACACATGACACCGCCTCCGGCTTTACCCTCACGATCGTTTCTCAGTATAAAATAGTCTTTAATTTTTATCAATTCATCCTGTATCGTAGAATGGAGCCAAGATTCAGTTATTGCTATTATGTGAAAAAAAATTGTTTCTAGAAATAGCCTGGTTTGATCTATGTGAGCTAACAGCGAATTAGCATTAAAATAAGCAATTTTAAAAGAACACTGCGAAGATGTTGTAGTTGGCTGAGAGTTGCGTGATGGACTCGTTGCTTTGGCTGCTGGAACCGAATTTGACGATGGTTGTCAAATATTGCTGAGGTCTTCCTGTAAGCGAATGTGTATAGCTGGTTGTCCCGGTTTGGTGCGGACGTAGATATTGGAGTCCTTATGCCAAACTGCTCTTTTGTTGAAGCAAGCTTTCGTTATTGCAGTTTTCGTATTTATCAGCAGTTTGTAGGTGTCAGGCGGTAAGAGCTCATTGATAAATATCTTACCACGGACGTTATTTCCGAAGATGTCTTGGGTGAATAAATCACGTTTTTTTTCTTTTAGCCTCAATTATGGCCGCACGAGCTCTTGCCGATGCAAGCGTAACTATAACTGAAAAGAATATGCGTTGCGCACTGGGTTCTGGTCCCACAATACTGTTTTGAGCATTTTCCTGTGGTTTTTTCTTTTCTAAAACTCTTATACGCACAATATGGCCTTTCAGTTCAGGAATATCGAGCGCATCGAATACTTTGTGCACGAGTTCTTTGGTTGAAACTGATTCACTGCTCGGTAGTCCATTAATAACAATTTCATCTGAATAAGGATCAAGTGCTGGTTTTGGCGTAGTTACAAAGTTTTTAAGCTCAGTTTTGAGACTAGTAATTTCTTTATCGAATTTTTCACCCAGTTGGTGAGTTTTTATATCCAGATTTCCAATCCTTTCCGAGTTGAGGGCAACATTATTAATGAGTACCGGTATATCTGCAAGTGTTGTGTTGATTTTTTTTATGGCTTCACGCTGCTCTTCAGCGAACGCTTTGAATTTGGCATCTGATGCTGAGTGTAGTGCAGTGAATTTCTCGTCGGATTTTTTGAGCAGATCAACGATTGTTTCGAGTGAAGCGGAAACAGTCTGATTCATAACGTCGACTACGGATTCGTTGTTCGCTGTGGTAATATTTTCGTCAACCATTGTATTGGTAATCCTGTGTCCAAATTCACGACGGCAGCAATCGTTAGCTGTATTGTATAATAGATGAGAGTTGAGGCTGCCCGGGTGAAAAGTCCGTATACAGACCGAGCATATCAAACACTCACGAGCAATCGTTCTGTTACATTTATAGCAATTTCGAGGCAAAGTCGACATCAAAACACAGGGTATTTATTTTGTTTCTGAATCAGCTGTTGCGCAAGATGGTATGGCTGTTAGCTCGAGCAGCTGAATGTGTGACAGGGACAGGTAGAAGGCCAAACCGTCCGCAACCGAGTTACTAAAAATCTGCAACAAAACGAAAATAGGCATTTAAATAACAATTTAATAGTAAACAAACAGCTACTCCACATCCAGTTATGAGCGGCAATTTTTATATGTGTTTTTTTAAACATTCAGAAATTCTATCGCATGTGAATTTTTATAAATTATATTTAAAAAAAATTTAATCATATATCAAAATTTGAAAAAAAAATACCTGCGTTGCAAGGCGCACACGCATTTTTGAAGTGTTATCGAGAACCACGTGCCTTCTAGTGATTTTTGGACATGCCTTCGCTTTTCCTATGTGTTGAACATCCAAGTCGAATAGAATTTGAAAATACTTCCATTCAATGTAACCCCTCTCGGAACTCATCTGCAAAATGACCAGGTATGTTTCATTCATAAATCGAATAACTAAATAGAAAATATGATCATTATTACGATTAATATTGTTTTTTTAAGTTTTATAGTGGCAACGTAAACAATTTTTCATGAGTCAGTACTCCAAGGGCGTGTTTTTGAATGCAGAATTACTTTAATCTTTAATAAATTGAAGATAAAACAATCCAAACGATCCGTTTATTCAAAAACTTACTCGCAATCGTTTTTTGTTGTATAGCCGATTCCTTATGGTCTTAATCAAATGAGAAGCATCGTAAAACGCAAAAACTTTTCGATCGTTGTCCAAAGGGTGAGTGAACCAAGTTTTAGGATTGTCAGTAGTACCAGTTATGCCCAGTATCGACCACATTTTTTTGTTAGTTGAAGCACCGTCAGCGATGACCCCATGGATTTTTGCTCCACTTTGTTCGAGATAGATCGTTGCTTTCACTATCAACTTGGCCAATTCGTCTCCTTTGACGGAATTTTTCGAAGCAAAAACAGCAACTGGTTATGTGTATGAGTCAGCAAGCGGTTGAAACATAATCACAAGACCGTGATCTGCTTGATCTTCAATATTGGTCGATTTTGATCCATCTTCACCAAAATCCTCCAAACCAGCATATGTCAAATTCTTTGCGCACACTGCGACGGATTTTCTCAGATTGATCTCGTCCACGAGAATCACGCCATGACGCTGTAGCTCCGTCTTACGCTCGAAATGCTTTTTTAGTAGTTTTAAAAAAGATTTATCGAAGCCACATTTCATATTGATGAGCGAAAAATACCCCCGAATGGTCCGTGTGCAGGCAATACGTTATTCTTGCGTAAAAACTCGTAGTGAGTCGGTGACCGAATGTTCATTATGACACACAGCATTATCCATTCCTCTGAGTAGCGCCGACCTCTTGCATCTTTGCTTGAAGCAGCATCCAAAATTTGTTTCAATACCGTTTTTTGAGGACCTTCAACATTCAATTCCGAGCACTTTTCGTCCAACGATTGCGCAGTGATTTTTGATATTTCTTGTTTTTTCTCATCTAAAGACTGTAGTAGGAGCGCTATCCGTTTTTTGGCTCGATTTTTGGAACGTTTTATGGCGCTGTATTTTTTCCGCATTGCCATAATTCTTGCTTTTTCCACAGCATTTGACGAAGTATAAATTCGGCGATCGATTTTGTTTTTTTTTACTTCGAATTTCCTTTTGCAGTTGTAATTTCCTCAGATTCATACAATTGCTGCATCTCTTCGTTTTTGACATCAAAGTACAGTCGTTGTGATGCCACTGATCAAAATAGTCTTGGAAAACTTGACCAGCTTGTAAGTGATGGACGTTTGTGGAGCCTATGCCACCGCATACGTTCATTCTTTGAAACTTTATCAAAACAAGGGGCAATCCTTCAGTTGAATCTAAGATTTGAGCTAGCTGCGATTCCTTCACATCGACAAGTCGTCCATAAACGTGATAACGCAGTTCTTTATCGCTGGAAAGGGTTACGCACTTTTGAACTACTGGTGATTCTACTCCGTTCTTCGTTGTCACTCGAGCATATGAAAAAAGAACGTTTTGCTTGGCTCCTTTCGATAATTCGGTAGTGCTCCACGACTTTGGAATCACTGCCGAATATTTTTTCTCGTCTTCGATAGAATGTAAGCATTGAGCAAGACCTATAAAAATTTCGGTCAATTCATAAAACCATTTTCATCGTTTTTCATATCAAGAGACTCGGTAGAGTCTCGGGACAAGTACATTGACAGCCTGTCGTCTGCTGGCCCGAGGCTCGCCGAGACTATACTTTCTCGAAACAAAACTTTTCGCGGTGGTGGGGGTAAAATTGGCATGTCATTTTATTGAATTACGAAGCTCAGAGGCAATTGAGGAACTTAAAAATTGAACTTTTAGCTAATTAAGAAATTCTCTTTCGATTGCCCCCAAAATCAGCATGATCGGTCGCGTAATTGCTGAGAAAAAACTTTGCACGGGCTCAAGATTATGCAAAAGTTACTAACACATAAAAAATTTAACGTGTCTGTATACAACACCATCAAAGGCCACTTGATGCCAGCTATAACCCATTTTCATGAAAGCCAGTCTCCCGTGACAGCTGCAGAGAGAGCAATGACTACTACGTTCACACGGAACTCTTATTCCGCATTAATTAATCGGGTTTATTATGCCCGATATATATGTATATTAGGGTGATGCAAATAAAATCGATATTTTTTATTTTTCGTTTAACTTTGATAGCTTTTAGTACATATCAAAAAAGTAACTTAGCCAAAATTTGAGCTTAAAAAAAAATTTTTTAGAGGTCGCGCATGTTACTTTGATATTTTTTTTTCGATTTTGACGAACGATCATGATATAAAAATTTCAGTTTTTCCGTTTTGCATAAAAAAATATTACTACGTAATGAAGCAGTGGTTTTGCTAAAATTTTAGCTGTAAAAAAAAATTTTTGGAGGTCGCTGAAATTACTTAAAATTTTTTTTTTCGATCGTAGCTGATAATCACGATTTAAAAATTTCGATTTTTTTGTTTTGCATAATAAAATATTAGTACGTGATGAAGCAGTGATTTTCCTAAAGTTTTAGCTCTAAAAAAAACTTTTTGAAGGTTGCTGAAATTACTTTTTAATTTTTTTTTCGATTGTGTCTGATAATCGGTGATTTTTTCGATTGACTTCGAGAGCTTTTAGTACTGGTCAAAAAAGTAACTTTTCCAAAATTTGAGCTTAAAAAAAATTTTTAGAGGTCGCTCAAGTGACTTTTATATTTTTTTTCGATTTTTACTGACGACCATGATATAGAAATTGCTATTTGTTCGTTTTGCATAAAAAAATATAAGTATTTAACGAATCAATGATTCACACAAAATCCGGTCCTTGAAAAAAATTTAATGCCCGCGCAGGCCAGTTAAAATTGTTTTTTTTTTTTTTTCATTTTCAGTTGAAAACCGTAGGCCAGAAATTTTGATTTCACATTTTTGCGGCAAAGGATTCGACGAAAAAAAGGCATGCGTTAAAAAAGTGGTGCATGACACACAAAGGTCTTGCAAATAAGTTTTCATATAATTCGTTATGAATTTAGTTAATTATTTTGGTTAAGGAATAAACAAATGACGCACTAAACAATTTAAAATTTTTTTATTGATACGTTATCTATACGTGTTTCATACGTGATATGATAGAATTGCGTTCGTGTTTTAGAGTTCCACGTTGTTCGGATTACATATTCTAGTAACGCACCAATATTTCGAAGTATTCAAACTATCACCTTGAAGTTGTGGCTGCAATATAATTTTTCTTCTCTGGAGTGGGATATTTTCGTCGATGTTCGCTGACGACTTGCAAAAGATATTGTAGTTGATAGGGGTTTTTCATTCAAGTTTGCATTCAAATTTTCAGAGAACCACTGCTTTATGGGGTACTAATATTTTTCGATGCAAAACAGAAAAATTGAATTTTTTAAATCTTGATTACCAGCTACGATCGAAAAAAAATTAAAAAGTAATTTCAGCAACCTCCAAAAATATTTTTTTGAAGTTGAAACTTTAGGAAAACCACTGCCTCATTACGTTCTAATATTTTTTTATGCAAAACAAAATAATCGAAATTTTTAAATCGTGATTATCAGCTACGATCGAGAAAAAAAATTATAAAATAATTTCAGTGACCTCCAAAAATTTTTTTTTACAGCTAAAATTTTAGCAAAACCACTGCTTCATCACGTAGTGATATTTTTTTATGCAAAACGGAAAAACTGAAATTTTTATACCATGATCGTTCGTCAAAATCGAAAAAAAAACATATTCAAGTAACATGCGCGACCTCTAAAAAATTTTTTTTTAAGCTCAAATTTTGGCGAAGTTACTTTTTTGATATGTACTAGAAGCTATCAAAGTTAAACGAAAAACAAAAAATATCGATTTTATTTGCATCACCCCATTATAACCAAATCGGAATAAGAGTGCCGTGTAAGCGTAGTGTATGACGTCTACACAGTGAAACGGTTATTAACGGAGTTTTGACATAATCAAGTGCAGGACGTCCGAAAAATTTCGATTAATGGATTTAATAAAAATATTCAACGGAGATTCTGAGTGAAGTTCTGTAATGATAAAGTGCGAGATTAGCGAGTAAATTGGATAAATTGTGAAAAAAATGATCTCAGAATAAACTTTTGAACAGACTGGTAAGCATTTTTTTCGTGATCCTGTGTATTCAAATCTTGCAGTGAACATATTCATCTACAAAATATAAAAATGCAAAATAAAATCAACAGTTATGGGTTATATTCACAAGGTAAAAGTGCGGATTGTAATTATATACTGTCTCCATAGGAGTTTATATGAACCAAAATATTTAAAAATTTTAGAAAAAAGAAGTGATATAATCGCAAAAATCCCCTCACGGGGAAAAAAAACGTGGACAAATACATTGGTGGTCCCTTGTTTCCCTATGATATTAAAAAAAAAATCCAAAACGCCGCTTAGAAGAATACAAAAAAAGTTACAAAATAAGTTAAGATCTGTTGAAATATACGTGGCCAAATACGGAAAGCTTTACTGCGTTTCAATAAATTTTCAAATACGGTTTGATGTTGATAGAATAAATAATAAAGTTCGGAAATTCAACTATGTCACCAACCAAATTGCAAACGTAAAAAAATTAGATTGTAAAAAAATTCTGAACGAAGTACTTGGCGAGTTCGTGATCATGATCTATACACTACGCTAATTTCATGGAAAAATCCTCGCCAAGTACTTCGTTCAGAATTTTTTTGGTTGGTGACATAGTTGAATTTCCGAACTTTATTATTTATTCTATCAACATCAAACCGTATTTGAAAATTTATTGAAACGCAGTAAAGCTTCCCGTATTTGGCCACGTATATTTCAACAGATCTTAACTTATTTTGTAACTTTTTTTGTATTCTTCTAAGCGGCGTTTTGGATTTTTTTTTTAATATCATAGGGAATCAAGGGACCACCAATGTACTTGTCCACGTTTTTTTCCCCGTGAGGGTACTGTTGATTTGAAATAAAACTAAAATTTCAATCCTCAGAAAAACGAAGAATTATTATGATCTTTCCGTTCCAAACAATTTTTCATTGATAATATTTTGCTATTAGAAATCATATCAATTCAATTAGATGATACGGAAATTGTAGCAAAAAAAATCTCCATATTATAAAAAAGTTTCGGAATCATAATATTTTTATGGGAAAGCGGATTTCAAAAAATTACCACCGAATCTATTCAATTTTCCCTATTTTACTGAGGTTACAGAGATTTTAAAAATAGATCTAGAAATTTTTCACGAATTTTTTTCAGTGTGGGAGTTGAGCTTAAAATATTAGGTATCACAGTGTTTCCAATACAGTTTACTTTATTAACTCCATTTTACTTATTACGAACTTAAGCTGAGTTCAAGAAATTGTTACTTACGTTCGTTGATTATCACATTTGGGATCTCGAATCTTCTATCTATCAATGACCGTGGCTCCAATAAGAACGGTTTGACTGTTGACAATGCTACAGGAATGGTTTCTTCCGCAGGATTAACTCTCCATAGGCCGCTTGTTTGAAAAGACTTGAAGTATTCACTTGTACAGTTTCAGGCAGTGACAACGCAGATGGAAAAATGTCTTCCGCAGGACTGGTTCGATAAACTTCTTGTTCGAAAGGACTTGGAGCATCCATTTGTACAGTTTCAGGCAGTGACAACGCAGATGGAAAAATGTCTTCCGCAGGACTGGTTCGATGAATTTCTTGTTTGAAAGAACTCGACATATCCATAGTCGGAATTTCACCGATACCTGCCAAGTTTTCCTCAGTTACATCTGTAATTGATATAAGGATATTATATTCTTTTGTCATTATTCATACATACACATATATGGTGTTTCAACATCTTTATTTCTATTATTTGATGTCATTGATACTTACTTTTTTCAATAATGGTCGATGGTGTCAAAGGAACGTCAGGGCCCAATTCGTTTTGAATCTGTTTTTTTGAGTTTTCGTTGCGTTTGTCCATCTGGACATCTATACTCGGAATAGACTGCTCTGTGATTGAGGACACCGTGATATCACCAAAAATGGTTGGAAAAGCTAAGCCAGATAATCGAGGATGCTGGAAAGGAACCTGCGTGAAAAAAATTGTAAAATATTTAATTAAGAATGTTTACGAATAAAGGGCATTGAAGAACAGAGCTACAAAATGATGATAAATACTTACTTCTGCAATGATTTTTCCTCTAGCATCATGTTTCACGTATTTTCTGATTATGTACTGTTCTTCGAAATGCTTTTCGCAAATGCACTGTGAAGATTTCAACTCGACTAAGCCAGGAATAGCGGCTTTCCATCGCTGCAATGTTTCAACGTCACTTGGCACTTTAAGAATTGAAACTTTCTTTTTTGCACGTGTGTAATTGGACCTGCACTTCGGAACGACGCACGTTCTTCCCATGTTGCTATTTTTTTTTTAATTTACAATCGGAAACAAAATCCTTGAAACTAATAAAACCAGGAAAAAAAAACTCCGAATTGGAACTCTAGTCCGCGTGCTCTAGTCTCCCTGATAGCCGATATTGAGGTTAGATTGCAGAGGACAGTCGGCACTAGCGCCACAAGTGACTACAATAAGATTTAAAAAAAACTTCAGTATGTGGGACACTTTGGCCTGCCCCCACTCCGGGGAGTTGCAGGACCATGGTGACGACGCCACAACGACGCCATATTGAAAATAATAATAATAATAAAAAGAATATAGAATATATTAGAAAAAGAGAATACGAAAAATGAAAAGATAAAAAATGGATAATTTAAATAATAAAAGCAAATGATAGATGATAAGAAAATAATAAAAGAATAAATTATTCATCTAATCAGAAGATAAAAAAAAAAAAAAAAATGGGTAACATATAATATAGAAAGAATGTATTTTCATAAAAATAGAATAAAAAGAAGAAATAATTGAATAAATGAAGGGATTTTGAAATAATTTAAAGAATAAAGGAAAACAGGAAAGGAAAGGAAAATAAACAAAAACAAAAACAATCGAAAAAAATACAGTAGACAAATATAAAGATTTATTATTAATATTAAAATTTGAAATTACAATCAAATTATATTTCAAAATTTTTTTCAAAAAAAAATATATCAACCGGCGTTGTACGCCGCCATTATTCCGAGGGGGTGGGACCAGGCCGGATGATCCCAATTATCTTCGGGATGTTCCTGGCCCCACCTCCCCTAAAACATCCAACGGATGAATCCAATGTCAAACCCTTCGACCCCCGGGTACCGCCCAAACTCGTCGGACGATTGAGCCCGGCACCAACGCCGATCCTCGCCAATCTCCTCCAAGAGGGTCTGCAACAAAAAATTCAAAAATATTACATGATTATTAAATTGATTATATTATATTGACATATATTAAATTGATAAGTCACAATAAATAATACTTACGACAAATTGGGCGCGGTACATGTACGCAAGGAAATCAAAATCGGTGGCCCGACGTCGTGGGTCGCCGAACGGAGGCCCATAAATAGCGATCTATAAAAATAAAGAAAAAAAATTAGATTTTTATAATTTATACATAATTTATATATTATTAAAAAGAAAAATATTTATACTGTACTTACCGAAACTTTGCGGCAAAGAGTCTCCACCAAATCCCAAATTTAGGAATTGCGCAATAGGACGTCGTCCGTGGAAAGAAAATGTATTACGTACATTATAAAAAGAAAATTGATAATTTTATGAATGCTCCTAATTAGGAACGATACGTAGCACGTCTGAACTGTTACTAACTCGCGAAAAGATAATGCACCGAGGAATGGAAACAAAATGCAGAATCAGCAAATTTAAATCGAGCATTAAAAAGAGATAGAGCATAAAGGTACCGCACCAGAGAACACCGGGATAGAAATAACCTACCATACCCACCTTTCTAAAATCCCAACATTACCGACCGTCAGACACTCTAATGGTAATACCTTTACAGGTACGCGGTCATGGGCGGATTCGTGGGAGGAAACGAACCGTCGGTAAAAAACAAATTCCGAGTGGAAAAATTTCAAACGTCACCCGGAATATATTATGAGGAAACAGGATCGTTATGTTTGGTGAAAGGAACATGGAAATTAGTAATCCACATGGATCTGTATTTTATGGAAAGGAAAGAAGATTCTTTAATCAGAGCACTCGATACTTTAAACGAAATTTGCAAAAAGTCAACAAACGACATACTCTGCGCGAGTATAGAGAATAGTTTGAGACCAATGATACGAAAAATACACTCATCTCTTATAGCAATATACCATTACGTAGGTACAGGTGAAACGCGAACAAAAAGAGGATTAATAAACGGTTTAAGTACCATTATAAAAGCGATCACAGGAAATCTAGACGAAGATGACGCTCAAAAAATAAACGCAAAAAATTGACGCCATAGCTAATAGACAAAAAACAGAAGAAGACATGAGTAGTAAGGCTATGCCAGTTCTAACTCAGGGATCTCAGGGGGGAGCGAGGGAGCGGGGAAGGATCTGCGGGGAAGGTTCTACGGTGTGGGGAGGGGAAGGCTAGTTTTAACTAATGGGGAGGG